>PVJN01017203.1:0-41011 GCA_004026805.1 Lasiurus borealis
AAATAATCAAGAAAAAATAACAGTCTAATGCTTAAAGCAAGCTCTCCTGGGACAGACTTGCTGAGCTAAACTTTTTGCTTCACTGTTTACAATCTGTATAACTTTGGGAGAGTTCCTAAACCTCTCTGTGGCTCACTTTCCTAAATATTAGAAAAAGGAAAATAAGAGGACATCCTTTGTATGATTATTATAATGATAAAGTATTTTAAAATGTGAGATACTGAGGGAAATGTTCATTTTGTCAAGTGGAGAGATATTAAAATATTTTAGTGGAGAGACATAATTAGATTTGTATTTTTAAATATTTATAAGTGCTGGTTTGTGGAAAAATGCTTTATTAGGTGGGAGAAAAGGTTGTACAATGAGAAAAGTTTAATGGTAATTGAGGTTAGCCCAGCTTAAAAAGTTCAAGTTTTGGAGTAAGATATTAGCAGGAACTATGGGAATATATTTTATATGTGGAGTCAACAGAATTCTTTGTAGGATGAATAGGTATGAACTAGTTATTTTACCCCTGAAATAGAATGGGTCTATGCTTATCTTTAGAAAAGCCGATTATTATCAAGCAAGATCAGGGAATTTCATTTGATATATTGATGTCTGAATTGGACACTTGGGCAAAGATAAGAGCAACTAGTTAAGTAACTAATGATTGATTTATGATTTCCTTTTTATAGTGTGAAATTCCCTGGGAGCACCCAAGGCTGGGACTTTTATTAGTGGTTTTCACCTGAGTGATTGGTCAGACAGTGTAGGTTAGCTCTTTGATCAAGAAACATAAATGACCCCGCTGTGAACTCCTGCCTGAAACTCTCCCGAACCCATAATTTGTCAGAGAAATCTTGACACTTCAATTCAGAGGGATAAACACATTCTTGTATAAACAGGAATAGCCCTGGAGGATTGGAGCCTGGTAGTCCCTCTGACCTCCACTGTTTGCTCGCATTCTCTTTGTCATCATTAAAAGTTTTACATGGGTATTTTCTTTAAAATAGAAGATTCTACATGAATTCTTATGAGTCATAAAAAAAATTATCAAGGCCCTTAAATCTTTGCATGGGCTTTGGGGCTGCATAAAGGAGAGGGATCAATAATGACTCCTAGGTATTTGGCTGGAGCAACTGATTTAACCAAGAAGAAGGGCAGTGCCTGGGTAGAAATTTATAGCAACAGTTTCCTTTGTACATGCTAAGTTTGACATATTCATTAAGTGGAGATACTATGTAAATACTCTAGAATTCAGGGAATAGGATGGGGCTGTAAAAATATGTATGTTTTGTGTAAGATTTAATCATGTTATTTAATTTTATGAAAAAAAATTAACATGAGGAGAGTTACAGAGTGAATTAGGCATCAATCAAAGGAGAAAGAGCTAGCAAAGCAAACTCCTAAAAGATGGAATCATTTAGGAAATATGAAAAACAAGTGTGTAGTTGATAAGGCCAAGGAAAGATGAGGTTTTAAGAAAATGAAATTTAAAAGCATGTGCTAAATGTTTTCAAAAGTATAAGTAAAATAAAATCAAATAAATACTTTTGAATTTCATCACAAGGAGGCTACTGGTGATTCTTAAATGAGCCATTTTATAGTGCACTTTACTTTGGAGAGAAAACTCTTTTGTAAGTGGGTTGACACAGAGTCTCAATGGCTGAGTTTATGAAAAAAAATCTTACTAAGTGTTTTTGTCATGTCAGAAAGCAGAGAAATGGGGGATAGTTATTGAAATAAGGTAAGATCAATAATTTATCATTAAAAAAGAAGATTCTGTAGTATGTGAATATATTCTGGAAGTTACCTAAGTGAGAGAGGAATAAATACTAATATAGATGAAGGTCAAGGAAATTGCAGAAGAGATTTCCTTGAGAAGTTAAGACTTCCGAATCCCAGCGCCAATGCCAGTGCTGCAGTGATAGAAGCAAAGCTCCGTCACCTCTTCCATAGGAGACTCTGGGTGCAGGTTACAGAGATTTTTACAGAAATAGTGCAAACGTGGTAAAGGGACGGTGAAGGAATTCTGGTTCTATTGCTGCTATTTTTTAATGAACCACAAGCAAGTTCATAATAAAAAATAAAAATGGAAAGAGACCTAATAGCAGGAGTGAGAGGGGAAAAAAGAAACATGGAGTGTGTATTTCAGGAGCAATGGATTCAATGTACAAAAGAGTAATCTTACTACAAACTATCAGTCTTAATATTTCACTTGAGGTGTACACTGTTGAATTAATTCAGGCTTAAATTCTTGATATTCATATGAATTTTTCTTTATTAAATATTTAATTTCTATTGCTACCAAGATTTCACTCATTCTAGGGATGAGGGAAAATACCTAAGATTTAAAAAAAAAAACCTACAATTTTCTCTGTAGTAGAATTTTTATATAATAGATTTTTAAAATGTCGTAGAATTAATTCAAATTTAATTTGAATTATTTTTGAGATATATGTTTATGCATATAATCACATATATGAATTTGTATTTTGCCTTAATTATTTTCCTAAAATGTTCTGAGGTCAACATGCTTTCTTTTTATCAATTTCCAAATCTTCCTAAATTTTTCATAATACTTTTTAAAATGATGGGAAGGTGGATATTGCTTTAAGACTTTGATTTTGCCTAAACATATTGCTTCCCTGCAAGCCACATGTAATACTTCACTTAAACTTGTGTTCCACTGATGCAAACTTTATTGTAATTGCTACTTCTTAAATGCGCCTTTACATATTTTTCGACAAAGATGTTCTCTTTAGATTCTAAGCATGTAGAAGCATTGCACACTATCTATTTACCTAGCTTTGTACATATCTCTAACAGCTCTGGGGATATTGCCACTAATGCCAGTGAGTGTTTATATACTGTTTGCTTATTCATGACAGTTCCAAAATGTTTGCAAAGTGATAAAAAAAATCAATAATCTTGTGGTCATTGAAATGCTCCTCAAATTTCAATTTCAGTTATGTTTATATTGTCAGTATTCCGTGAACATTCACACTGCTTAACCATCATTTCCTTTAAAGTAACTGAAAATACATTTGCCACAACTTAAAACAGTAGCTACACCTGTGAGGATTATAGACATCCCTACATTCATGTCATCTTTCTTCCTCCTTAAAATGCACACATGCACACATAGACAGGTACAAGCCAACCATTCAATTACTCCATGACGGTTTCTCTGTTTTGATATACTAGCTTTGTAAATATGCCTCAGTGGCTGTGAATTCAAGATTATTGTTTCAAAAAGTTATTTTAACAATGGCTTATTGTGAAAGAGGGGGATAGGTTCCTCAATTATTATTCTCTTATTGTTATTTTAGCAAAGTTCTTTAATTATCACATCACTTGTAGTAGTTTCCTGGAGCTGCATAACAAACCACTATATATATATTTTTTTTTATTGATTTTTTACAGAGAAGAAGGGAGAGAGATAGAAAGTCAGAAACATTGATGAGAGAGAGATATCGATCAGCTGCCTCCTGCACGCCCCACAGTGGAGATGTGCCCACAAGCAAGGTACATGCCTCCGACTGGAATTGAACCTGGGACCCTTCAGTCTGCAAGCCAATGCTCTTCCACTGAGCCAAACCGGTCTTGGCAAACCACTACATTCTTGAATTAAAAGAATGGGATTCACTGTCTCATGGTTCTGGAAAGGCTGAGATTCAAAATCAAGGTATCAACAGGCCACATTCCCTCTATAGAAGAATCTGCACTTAAGGTATGTTTTTTTTGTTTTGTGTTTTTCTCCCTTTGTCGACAGCTTTTCATGGCTGGAGACATTCCTTGGCTTGTGGTCATGTAACTCCAATCACTGCCTCCTTTTCTCCATGTCAAATCTCCCTCTGCCTCATACTTCCAAGGACACTTCTCATTGGATTTATGGTCAACCAGGATAATCCAGGATAAACTCCTATAATCAAGACCCATATTTACTATTTTAGCATAAGAAGTATTTAAAGTGTCAGATTTAGAAATTGTGATAATTCATTTTATATGCCAACTGGACTGGATTATGGAGTAGCCAGCTATCTGGTTAAACATTATTTCTGGATGTGTCTCTGAAGATGTCGCCGTAATAGAATAGCATTTGAATCAGTAGAATGAACAAAGTGTATAGTCCTCCAACCTTTAAGGTGAGCAGAGGCATCCAATCCATTCATGGCCTGAGTAGAAGAAACAGTCGGAGGAGACTGTTTCTCTTTCTGTCTGACTGAGCTGAGGCATCAGTATTCTCTTACCTATAGTGTTCCTGTTCTTGGGTCTTCAGAACTCAGACTGCAATCCACACCAATGGCTCTCCAGCTCTCAAGCCTTTAAACTACATCTCAGGCCTTCCTGGGTCTCCAGCTTGCAGAGGAAAGATTGTGTGACTTCTTAGACTCTAAACCTCCTCATATATATATTGGTTCTGTTCTACTGGGGAACCCTGATTAATATGCAAGTCAAACACTTATATTTTAGGCTATGCTGATTCTCAAAAAAACATATTGCTTTGTAAAAGCAATGCCTTATTATTATTTAAAATAGTCATTTTTAAAAAAATAAATGGAAATTTTATACAGCCCAGAAGAGATGAGGCCACTTAAGGTATGTTTATTGTTTTGTGTTTTTCTCCCTTAGAGCTGCATTAAAGTGCTTCTTATATAAACAGAATTCATTTTCTCATCGTGTGCAAAGAAAAGACTTTGAATCAGTCTTGCTGATCACTGGGCCTTGTCAATAATTTCCATTGCCAAGGTTTGAGGCTCCAAAACAATGTTCTTTGAATAAAAAATAAAAGTCATTCACTTTCATTCAAAATTATCACAGTTCTCAATTAATGACCTGCTACCACACATCAGCTCACATACTTGTATATTACATTTTTCTCTCAGGAAAATTAAATAGATGAGAAAGTGAGGTTTAGAGATTTTGAACTTGATGAAGCTCATTCAACTGGTAATGGGTGATCTGGGATTTGGATCAATCTTGAGCTGATTCCAAAGATTATGATTTTTCTACTTAGGACACATACTTTTTGACATATCTTAAAGAAAGACCTGCTAAGCTGGCAAAAAAATCTTTAAGAATGTTAATTTTACTTAATTATAGCTAAGAACCTAAAAAATAGCTTAGTAATAGTATTATATCATGGTTATTACAATGATAACTCCCGGTTGGGGGGGGGGGCAGAAATTATATTAATGAATCTTTTTATTGAAATATCTCAATTAATTTAGAGTTTATAAGTATATCATGTCTTTAAAACAAATGCAGAAATATTTAGAAATCATTTTTTCCAGAATTAATTTAATATAAAAATTGAATATTCTTATTCCTGTCATGTGCAGGTACAATTTAAAAAAACTAGATCACAAAATTGGAAGACTTTGGCATTTTTATTTACTTATTTCATTATTATTATTTTTTAAACCTTGCCAGAAAATATTTTTCCATTAATTTTTAGGGACAGTGGAAGAGAGAGGGAAAGGTAGAGAGAAAAAAATTGATGTGAGAGAAACACATTGATTGGTTGCCTCCTGGATGAACCATAACCAGGGCCTTGGCCAAGGAGGAACCTGTAGTCAAGGTATGTGCCCTTGACCAGAATTGAACCCTGGACCCTTTGGGCCTATGCTCTATCTACTTAGCCAAACTGGCTAGAATGACTTTGGGAATTTTAAAAGCTTAACTGGGAGCAGTCATTTCATTCCACTAGAAAATGATGATGGATTAAATAAAAACAGTAGAAGTATTAGCATAGTAATCAAAATCATCTGTTATCTTTACAATTGTTCTCAAATTATCATGTAAGCATCAACATAACTAAAAATACATTTAATAACCTATAAACATTATAATCATGAAGCTTAACTTAAATATGCAAAACCAAGAAAAAATAATCACAGCTAACATCAACTTAAATGAGTCTCAGAATACCATATGTATGAATGCTAATTTTTAGCTCATATGTTGGTATTTCTAATTGGTAAATATGATAAACAACGTTTCTATGCTTCACCTATTCAGATGTTTGAATAGTCCTGTATTCTGGTACCAGGTTTTCCATAGGAAGTCTTATGGGGGAAAATGTGTCACAAACGAAGGTAGAGTAGTGATTAGAGCAAAAGGATAAGTTCCTACTTCTCAGATCTCATGCCTACTAGAACATAAGACCCTGACCCTAAGTATAATTATAGATTGTGTCAGGTGAAAGCTAGTTGAACTCCTTTCAATAACCTTAAGGGGTAAATAAGAAATGCAAATCATTCAAATGTCTTTTCAATGCCTTCGAATTTTAAGGAATATACTAGAAGCCTGGTGCACGGAATTTGTGTATTGTGGGGGGGGAGGGTGTCCCTCAGCCCAGCTTGCTCCCTCTCCAATCTGGGACCTCTTGAGGGATGTCCAACTGCCTGTTTAGGCCTGAGCCAGTCAGGGTCAGGCCTAAATGAGCAGTTGGACATCCCCCTCACAATCCAGGACTGCTGGCTCCCAACTACTCACCTGCCTGCCTTCCTGATTGCATCTAACCACTTCTGCCTGCCAGTCTGATCACCCCTAACCACTCCCCTGCCAGCCTGATTGATGCCTAACTGTTCCCTTACCAGCCTGTTTGCCCCTAATTGCCCTCCCCTGCAGGCCTGGTCACCCCTAAATGCCCTCCCCTGCAGGCCTGGGTCCCCCCCACACAACTGCCCTTCCCTGCAGGCCTGGTCACCTCCAACTTGTCTCCTCTGATGGCCTGGTCACCCCTAACTGCCCTTCCCTGCAGGCTTGATCAGCCCCAATTTCCCTCCCTTGCAGGCTTGGTCCTCCCCACTGCCTTCCCCTGCTGGTATGATTGCCCACAACTTCCCTCCCTTGGAGACCTGGTTCCTACCAACTACCCTCTCCTGCTGGCCATCTTGTGGTGGCCATCTTGCATCCACATGGGGGCAGGATCTTTTGACCACATGGAGGCACTCATCTTATGTGTTGGAGTGATGATCAATCTGTATATTACTCTTTTATTAGATAGGATAGAGGCCTGGTGCATGGGTGGAGGCCAGCTGGTTTGCCCTGAAGGCTGTCTTGGATTAGGGTGAGTGTTCCCTTGGGATATGGGGTGGCCTGGGCAAGGGGCCTGTGGTGGTTTGCAGGCCAGTCATGTTCCCCAATAACCCAAGTGGTATCTGGGATTTATTTATCTTCTACAATTGAAACTTTGTAGCCTGGAGCAGAGTCAAGCCTTCTGCTCCCATAGCCATTGAAATTTTGTTGCCTTAAATAGAAGCCTGGGACCCCCAGGGTATGGGGAAAGCTTGGCTTCCTCGATTGCCAGGGGCAACCCAAGCCTCCCTCCTGCTCTCTCTGTGGCCATAGCCATCTTGGTTGGATTAATTTGCATACTTGCTCTGATTGGCTGGTGGGCATGGCAGTTGTGTGGGGGTGACCCAGGCCTGCAGGGGAGGGCATTTAGGGGTGACCAGGCCTGCAGGGGAGGGCAATTAGAGGCAAACAGGCTGGTAAGGGAACAGTTAGGCATCAATCAGGTTGGCAGGGGAGTGGTTAGGGGTGATCAGGCTGGCAGGCAGAAGTGGTTAGAGGCAATCAGGAGGTATGGTCAATTTGCATATTATTCTTTTATTAGATACAATATCTAATTTAATAATGTGTCTAATACCATTGAAATTTGTGAAAACTTTAATCACTCTTAAAGTCAGAGAGTAAAAGAAAAATGATATAAGTCTGGGCTTTGTTGTTAGATCTCATCTATATATCTATATATCTATATATCTATACATATCTATCTATCTATCTATCTATCTATATATATATATACATATATATATATATATTATTGATTTTTTACAGAGAGGAAGGAAGAGCTAGAAACATCAATGAGAGAGAAACATTGATCATTGATCAGCTGCCTCTTACACACACCCCTTTGGGTACCCTCAACCAAGGTACATGCCCTTGACCTGAATAGAACCTGGAACTCTTCAGTCTGCAGGCTGATGCTCTAGCCACTGGGCCAAACCTGTCAGGGCTAGATCTCATCTTTACCATCTAACAGTTATGTTCTAATGGGAATAATAAAAATAATTTATTTAAACTTTATGGTCTCTTTCATACTGGGTGGGAATAATAATAATTACCCAGTAGAGTTGCACAAACTTAGACATAGAATAAATATATAACAAATGACAGTTTTACTGGTTCTACATGTGTATCATGCGACTCTAAATTTTGTCTAAGTTTTGATTTCTAAAGATCAGTTTCCTCAAATGAAGCTATAACTTACAAGGATGTGGTGATCATCTATAATGATCTTACCATTATGATTTGATATCTGATATACTTCAGACTTCACCTCATTTTTCATATTTTCAGTGTGGAATACTATGGTATATTTAGTTGGACATCTTCATGGTTTAGTGCCAGCTTCTTGATATAGGACTTCTTTCAGTTTGTTGTTGTTGTTAATAGTGGTGTTTTTAGCTTAAAAAATAAAATAAAAATAAAAAAGTGTGTTGATAGTCCTACATTATAAAGTGGGGCATTGGATAACCTATGCGGAATTATAAGGCAGTTATTTAAAATCATTTTTGCAGTCCTTCATCCATCACCAATTGTATAATCAAAGCATCATTTAGATTGTGGAAATTGGAAGATTTCAGTGTGATGAAGCATACCCCAACTTTAGGTAGAAGAGTGTTGGTCAGTATTCACCCCTCATTAAAGCTTGTAAATATACCACTCATAGAATATTGCTGTGTTTTCAGAGTAGATGTTGCAAATGCAAATTCCTGCTCTTCCTCTGATACAAAGCCAAAGCTGTGTGAGTACCAGGAACTGTTGGAGGGCCAGTTTTAACAAGAGTCAATATTGGCCCGTGGTAGATTTAAAAGGGACAGTTGTGCTCTGGATGATGTCAGAGGCTGATGCAACTCACAGCCAAAGTATACCAATAGCTGTAAAAGTTGAGGGCAATTTTACAAAGCCAACTCAAGAAGCAACAGTGCCCAAGGCTGCAGAGCAGTTTGCTGGACCCTCTCAGGAATTTTAAGAAATCCCCAAGAGGACAAAAGGGAGAAACTGAGCTTTAATCATTGTGATTTTTCAGAGGAAAACAACAGCAAGTTACTTAAGTGCCAGTGAAGGTAGATCTTTCTTGGGTGCTGTCATTCCTTTTGACTCCAACCTTACCCTGAAAAGGGCAAGAGCAGTCTAGTCACTAGACTCTACTGAATGTTGAGCAAAAGATAGAAAAACTAAGAATAATAAATAACCAAACTTCCCTTTCCCTTAGTGCTTGGTTAGCCTATGGCAGATCCAAACTTGGAGGGAAAGTTTATAATTTGTAAAAAACTTTAGAGTTTTATGTTATTCTGGACTATACAAGTTAGTTTATTTAAAAAGACAATTCTTAAACAACATGCATTATTCATCTTTGATTCTTTGAAATTCCCCACCATTATATAACATAGAGAAAATGAGTTGCTTTATCAGTGTAGAATACAAACACTGTCGGATCTTTCCCTGCCCCATGACCCTTGTCCCCTGCCCCCAAACGTTCATGTAAGCCCAACTGATGCTTATCTTTAGAAACACTAATATTGCCAACCTTAGGTTTTCATTAACCAAATTTTTAAATAATCTTGAAAGTTTGATCATTTCATGTTGTGGAAGGTAGTGAGGCAGGTCATTTCTAAACACTAGGATGAAATGAGGGGTCAGAGATGCTCTAATTTTTGAGCTCCGGTACTGTAGCCACTGTTACTGGGAGGTGATGTGACATATTGTTCCACCCAGTCTACTAGATGCTTGTTTGCTGCTGTAGAGGCATCTTTGTTAAAAGTGCAAGGTCAGAGCTCTTTCAATTCACCCCACATGCTTAAAGATGCCTCCATGGAATATGATCTTAAATCAGCGTGATAAAGTCCAGAAAACTTTCAAGTTTAACTACCTGTTCTCCATCACCATAGTCTTTTGGTTGACATTAATTCGCCATTCCATTCCTTTCCCTTTTGTGACTTCCTTATTCAAATCCTAGGTTAAAGTAAACTTACTCTTTAAAAAAGGGCAGGGAATATTGGACACTATCCTCCAAGATATTTGAGAATCCTTAACCCACTTCAGTGCACTTTCATAATGTACATCTTTAAGGGTCCACAACACAGAACACCTTCAAACCACAATGTTTTATTAAATAGGTTTCCTAGTCAGTGGTGACTATATTTTCCCAACAGAATGAGCAAATGACCCATTATCTCCAATTTTGCAAGTAGAAGTAGCTGGTATATTTGTATATATTTTACTCCATCTAACATCTTATTATACTAAATATTTGACATATTAAATATTTGAATTGGAAAAGAGGAGAGAAAAATTCTCTGAAGAGCTTTACCCAACAATATATTGTCTAGATTAAACAAAAAATTAGCAATTTAAATTATAATTGTCCAAGCACAGTTCTGTCTTGCTCTCTTTGGGAAATCTCTGCTTCAGAAGGCATAAAAACAGGTGCTTTTCATCTTAATGTAATGTCATGAAAATACAATTGGTAAGCATGTTTTTTAAAATTCATATTATTTGATCACATCCTTTTTCTTTCTCTAAAAAGCCAACTTGCTGAAGTCTGTTTTATTTTTTAAAAATATTTTACATTCTTAATAATGCATATTAATTCCATTCAACTGAACACAGTAAATATAGCATAACCTTATTCTGAGGCATAAATACAGATTCACTTACTACATTAATTCTTGCAAACTGCTGACTTGTAATGCTCTAAAATATCCACAATATTCAATAAATTTGCTAGTCAAGATAATTTGTTAATAAACATTTTCCATAGTTAAATGAAAAGTTGACGTATTATGAATAATTATGAATGTATATATTCTCCATACAAAGTAGTTATTTTTAGAAATACCCAATTATCCAAAGACAATTTCTAATAAAAATGTATGTCTGGCACTCTATAACCATTCAAAGACATCTGCATTGTCAATAGATGGCAGCATAACTCTTCAGGATTCCTGGGGACCAGCGTAATTTAAGATCATAGCTCTTAGCATGCTAAAAATGGACATCTCAGTGCAGCTTACTCATTGCATTTTCCTTAATACTTCATTGCATTAATGCTACATGTTTCCAAAAAGGAGACTGGAAAAATGTAAAGCAGAAGTATTTTATGTTCTACTTTTCCTTGCTAATTTTTTTTCCTAAGGATGTATAAATTGGTGTCAGATCTATGGAAAGGATGTCACTGTTGACACATTACTATATGAACCTTTCTCTTGACTATTAGACCTTAAAATTTTAGTTTTACAGAGTATTTGAACTTAACTTAGCAATCATTTGTCAACATGAAGGACACTTTTAACCAAAGTTTTCAATAAATTACTGAAAAGCATTTGACCATCCATCTCTTTTAGGAAGACAAGGATTTTAATTTGAGAGAGTAGAAAGTCTTCTTGATATACTTCAGTGGCTCTGCTTTAGTGGGAGAAAAGCAAGCTGAACTGTTCAAATCTCCTCCATAAAAGCATACACCGGATCAGGTAATTCCTTAAGAAAGTAAAGTTCTTTATAAACTGTTTGAATTGCATTCAGATGGCCCAGGCTGCCTCTCAAGTGGAGGTTGCTAGGGCTACAACACTTCTGGGGAAATAAACACTGGCTGTGAGGATCTAATTTGTTATCACACATAGGAGAAGAGAAACAGGACACACAGTGATTTGTTTCAATAGACAGGGTTTCAGACCTGAAGCTCTCACTACAAGATTAAAGAGAGCATCAATCACAGAGTGCAAACAAAAAGGTTATAGCTCTCTAGCTTAGTGTTAATAGTTCTGAGCAATCAAAAATGTCATTAATTTATTATATTACCCAAGTAATCTTTATCAGTTTTAAAGAGACATTCCTAAAATTTTTCTAATTCATTTCTTTCTTACATTTTCATTATCAATTTACAAATATAGAAAATCTCCACTTTCTATGTGATCTGTTTCATTTCACAAAGTCAATGACAGAGATCTTTCTATGATGTGTGTTCCCACCCATACAAAGGATTTAAATTCTAAATAACTTGGAGAAAGAAGAGATAATTTAATGATGGACACCAATGCCCTTTATTATGTCCACAGGAGAAAATGTTTTCCAGTTCAAAAATCCCTCCTTAACAACTGTTTCTCACAACAACCACTATCTTTATGATGTTTCTCTAAGTAAACCACTTCGTTAATTCATATATCAATTACTGATCTATTCATTTTATATATATTTAGATGAATATCTATAATGGTTCCAATCTTATGCTAGACATGATATTTTTAAGGCTAGGGTGGAAATCCTTCATTTATTTAAGACCCAGTAGGAAATGAAGATACATGGATGGATGATGTGATTACTATAGAGATATATACACACATATACTCTTCTAACTGACCTCTACCTAACCTTACCCCAAGAACTTCATAGCTCTACATTTCCTTTGCATAACAGATTGACTGATGCCCAGCCTTATTGAATGTCCTCGTGCTTCTCTCAAGGACATTCCCACCAAGCTAACATGTATGTTTATGATGGGGAGCATGAGACATTTTGAGATGGGGGGGCTAGCAATCTGAATTTGTTCCAGGAACTTGCCTTCTACGGCACACTCTTGCTAGCCAATAATTAATTCCATTTGTGAAAGAATGTAGGAGAAAAGCAGCCTGACTCTTTACCTAGTTAATGTGTGTCCCTAATGCACATTCCTGATAGCCTATAATGAAGTCACTGCCCCTTCCTTAATTATCTGGTCTTGCAAGACCTATTTACCTAAATACTCCCAATTTACAAGGGCCACAAACCAAGGATTTAACAGCTTAACTAGAGGGAGGTCAGTGGCGCCATCCAGGATGGACATTAGGTACAATCTAAGTTAACCATTTTAACTGACTCAAGGGGGAGTCTACTACAGAAGCTTGGTAGTTAGGAAACAAAGAACCTCATGTATATATAAGGAGAATATCTCATTGTCTAAGTTGTTCAGGATCTGGATCTTTGAGTCCCCTGAACCAACAGCACTCCTTTGAGTAAAGTTGTACTTTCCTCAGCCTCCAAGTGTACAACTGTCTCTTTTTCCGCACCAATTCCATATATTTACTCAGTCAGTTGCATACAAATCCCATTTATGCTGGTCACACCTGATATTACAGTTTTATAATTTGCTGACAAATGTATTAGGGAAAAATTGTTGCTGTTTCTTTGAATACCAAGTTATAAACTATATTTTTCAACAGATTATAAAAGACTAGTTTGTTGAAAAAAATATTTGTCTTATTAGAAATTGTTATGATTATGACAACTTTAAATCTTTTAAAATTAAAATATATATATATGTATATATGTAGAAGATGAAAAAATCTAGAAATACTTTTAATATGTTTTTTGTTTTGTTTATTGCTATAAGTTTTCACTCTGAAGAAACCAAAACTGTTTAAGATATATACACTAGAGGACCAGTACATGAAATTCATGCATGAAGGAGGGATTCCCTCAACTCAGCCTGTACTCTCTCCAATTGGGGACCCTTGGAAGATGTCCAACTGCCATTTTACGCCTGAACCCAGGGATTGGGCCTAAACTGACAGTCAGACATCCCTCTCACAATCTGGGGCCACTGGTTCCTAACTGCTCACCTGCCTGCCTTCCTGATCACCCCTAACTGCCCTCTCTCCTGCAGGTCTCCTGTGGCACCCAACTCCCCTCCTCGCCTGGCCAGTTTGGTTCTGATTGGTTGGTTCCTATGCCAGTCACCATCTCCAGGCCTATCTCTAGACTTGATCAAAGAGGCAGGGTTTAACTGCAGCTCCCCGCCCCTCTTGCCCCAGGAGGCCAGGAGAGAAAGAAAAGTCTGGTTGCTGGAGAATATCAGAAAGAAAGAGGGAGGGAAAGAGATAGGTTCCACTGAAGATGCAGATCAGACCCTGACTCACTTTCTGGGTCTCAATCACTTGAGCAGTCAGTGTTGGGTCTCCAGGCTGCAGCTGGGCAACCCAGCACTGACTTCCAGATGGTCTGCATCTGGTCACAGGCTCAGCCAGCCCCACACCTCCAATCACAGTTTCAGCCCCTCTGATGGTAGGCTGGGAGTGACGTGGGTGCCTAGGAGGTTCCCGGGACACAGGTATGTATGCAAATTAACCTCTGTCTTTGTTGGGTTAATTTGCATGCTCACTCTAATTGGTTGTGGACATAGCAGAGATACGGTCAATTTACATGTTTCTCTATTATTAGGTATATTTGCTATTTTTTAGGCAGGCAAGCTGGTGTTCAACTCCAAGAAGGTGATCCTTGCTGGACCTAATGTCTTGGCTTTTTAAAACTGGGTGAATTAAAGTATCAGGTCCTGAGAAAGAATTCATTCCATGCCTCTCTCCTAAATTTTGGTGCTTGCCTTCAACCCTTGGCATTGCTTGGCTTCTAGTTATATCTCTTCAATCTCTATCTTCATGTCACAGTGTTGCCATGGACATTGCTGAATAAGTCTCTTTGTGTACTTTTGCATATATCAATAGATAAGTTCATTAATTGAAATTACTGATTTGACTGAAATTCATATTTACAATTTTGAAATGGTCAAGCTACTTTGATAAAAATTGAGCACAGTCATCTCTATTGCCATTTTACCTTCTTTTAAAATAATTTTCAATAGTATTTCTTTAAACCTAATACTTAGTGTCACACTAATGATGTAATATTCAGGAACCAGATTGTTGAATTATAATTTTAACTTTGCCAATTACCAACAATGAAGCATCGGGTAAATCACTTGCCTTGTCAGTAAGGGGTTGTTAATAACACAATAAACACATGCAGTTTTACTGTGAAGTTAGATAAATAACAAATTTCTAAGTTCTTAGAGTCATCGCTAACATGTGAATGAGGTTAATGATTAAGAATAGGTATTTTGAACTGAAATGTTTGATTTTAAAAATTGGCTCTGCTACCATATATTCTTAGCTACTATACTTAATCTTTCTATGCTTTTGTTTCTGGACATGGTAAATAAAGCTGTAATGTATTTAGAACTTACTATGTGTCAGGTTTTATAATAATATCCTTAATTAATAATCTAATTTAATATTCATAACCTTTGCATATTTTTACAATGGTTAAAATACTTTGATAAGAATTAACCTCCATCTTTGTTGGGTTAATTTGCATGCTCACTCTAATTGGTTGTGGGCGTAGCAGAGGTATAGTCAATTTACATGTTTCTCTATTATTAGGAAACGTATATTTGCTATTTTTTAGGCAGGCAAGCTGGTGTTCTTCAAGTCTTAAGTTAGAAACGGACTTTTTGCTTTTTACATACATTAGCAGGTACTATTTCCAACATGGCTTCATTATAATTTTTTTTTTCTTTTAAAACAAGATGAAGGCAATTGGGAGAAATGTTGGGAAAATGTTCCTAAATATCCCATTTCTATATACCAATGTCTAAAAAGTGACTCTAGGTGGCAAATCCTGTTAAGCAAAACCTAATTACTTAAATCAACAATTCAGAAGACTCAATAGACCTCCACTTAGGCACTGAGTAGAATTGGAAGCTTCTATTTCTTTTGTTTTTGTTTTTTATCTTGTCCTGTCCATTTGATTATTTCTTTTTTCTCAATTGGATTTTAAATTAAACTACTGTTTTATCTCTTGTAGTCTTACTCAAATGCCTAACTCCTGCAAAAGTAACAGCTGTTCAAACAACAATGACTATATAATACAAACAAACAAAAAGCAGACAGAAATTTGTATGTGGGGCATATTCAAATTTTATTCTTCCTTAGCAATTTACACTATACCCAATATGAAAAATCATTAATAATGTCAAATATATGTCAAATAGATTATATATATCCACAGATTTACACAGTTGGAACAACTCTAAATATTAAAAGATACCTGTGACCACAAATTTCTTGAATTCTACTACTTTCCTGGGAATAACTAATATTATTATTTAGAAGTAAAAATTATTGAAATGCCAAGACCATTTATGTTATGATCCAATTTTTTTTTTAGATTTTTAAGTCTACTCTCAATTTTCTAACACTAATTTTATTATCTGAAAACTCTTATAATTACAGCCTATAGTTTTAGTTATATGTGCATACAATATAGTTTCTTTTTTGTTGTTTTTGTTAATCTTTACCTGAGGATATTTTTTTCATTGGTTTTTAGAGAGAGTGGAAGGGAGAAGGAGAAACACAGAAATAAAAATATCAATATGAGTAAGACACATGCATTGGTTACCTCCTGCACATGCTTCAACAGGGTTGGGAATGGGGACTGCAACTTAGGTATGTGCTCTTGAATGTAATCATACCCATGACCTTCAGTCCTTGGGCCAATACACTAACCACTGAGAAAACCAGCTAAGGAACAATATAGTTTCTTTATGGCATAGGACAAGCTGAACAAGTGATTCATCCCATAAAATTGATAAAAGTTATTGTGTTCAACAACATTTTAAAATTTTGGTGTGGTTTATGTTTGTACATTGGAGGTTTATGTTGCAAATGGAATATAATAAATGTTTTAAATAGTATAATGTTTTCAACTATATCTCAGCAATGCATGCATTTAGGAAAGTTTGATCATCTGTTCCTCTCAAGTCTTAGAGTTCTATTTCATGGGTCCTTCCCCAGATCCTGCAATCTCCCCATCTTTAGTTTTTCTCATGTCTTAGGTTTAGCTGTACTTAGAAAAATAAAACATTGTCTTAGTTTATGATATAAAGCAATTTATTTGTCTTCATCTCTTTCCTAACGTATATATCCATCTCTAAGATTGACACTCTGAAACAAAATTAAACAAATAATTTAATAGTCAATAAAGGTACTTTGTTAAATAAACACAATTTTCTCCTCAAAATATCTCACTGGAATCTTTAACTTAGCATTTAAAATTTGTATTCTCCAGTTTCATAGCTATATATTTCTTCTTTAAAAAAGTTAGTAGTCCAACCTCTCTAGAATAGCCCCAAGTTGACAAATATATGTACTTTTTTTTCTATGAGATTCTTGTGTAATTAGGTAAAGGTTAGTGACATTCACAGATGAGATAATGGAAGAATCATATTTATTAAGATGAAGAAAGAAGTTCATGAGTTTGAGGTTGGACATGATATATTTTACTTAACTATATGAATCAATGAAATAATGTCCAACAGAAAAGCACACACACACACACACACACACATACAACTACAAGTTAAATGTTTGTTCTGAGCTAGAGATGGATACATGGAAGTATTTAGCATTTATATCATACTTGACACCACAGTCCTATGTGAAATTCAGTTTGGTAAAGAAATAAAAACAATGAGATTGGCCTTCAAACTCAACATTGAGAAAATCCTATATTTAAAACTGACACATTGGTAAGAGTAAGCTAGCAAGGGATTCTTAAAAGAATGATCCAGAGCTGTGTAGGAATAAAAACTTAATGATGTGGATTCATGGATGTCAAAAGAAGTGAGTGTTTCAAGGAGTGACTAGTCAAGAGTGCTGAATGCCTTTTTTCACTAAGATCTTCAAGTGTAGTAATGATGATAAAAGTCATATAAGAGTAGATTGAGGATAAGTGGAGGTGAAGAAATGGAACAACTGTAGGAAAATAAAAATTTTCAAACACCCACCTGTGTAATTTTATAGATAGCTTTCAAAGGAAGTTTGATTTTTAAAATAAGGAATTTTTAAAGTGGTGAATCTTGAGTACTTTTTAAACTGTGGAAAAAAAGTTGAGGAAGAACTTGCTTATATAAGGAAAAAAGAGAGCTGGTGAAATAAATTTGAAGAGATTAGAAGTGATGTGATCATGATCGTGAACATGGGAGGAAGGATTTCAGTCAGAGAAGTCAAAGCTCTCCTATAGTAGTTAGAAGACAAAAAAGTGATATGAATTCAAGAAACTTTGTCCATTTGGGGATTGGAGGTTTCTTTTGCTTAATTGTATGAACCTTCATTAACTTTCTTCACTTTAGCATCGTGTATATAGTAAGTGTCTTTAGACAAGAGAGACCTTTGGGGAATTACTCCTCCCCCATTTTATTAATGAATATATACAGACTATGAGTCAGCCTACTTAGCTTGTCCTCTCTGAATCATGGGTTTTGGCGGAAGCTGAACTAATTAGACATTCCTAAGGTTTTGAGTCTTGATAATGAAGATAGATCTCATTTATTACAGCCATGGTACAATAAAGTGGATCATTTCATGCTACCTAGACTCCAGGTTGCTGCCATTCTTGTCCTACAGCTTATCAACTAAAAAAGCTTTTAAGAGAAAAAAATCAGGAAATTGCTCATTTATCTTATGCTGAAGAATATGATTAAAGTAGGAGTGTGTGTCTGTGTTATTACAAAGTGTTTAACCTATTCATTCAATGCTACTATGAAAGAACTAGTGACCCAGTGCATGAAATTCATGCACAGTGTGGTGTTCCCTCAGCCCAGCCTGCCCCTTCTTACAGGCTAAGAGCCCTCAGAAGATGTCAGTCTGGCCACCATCTATGGAAGGTAACCAGGCTAATCAAGGAAGGCACCAGCCCCATTACTCCACTGCTGCAGACACTGCCAACCACTGCAGCCACCAAGGTGTTTTCATCAACATGGACTCTAGTCCCTTCACTGTGAAAACATGACAAATTTCTTTAGGCATTTTCAAGAGGTGTCTTTCATAGGATATGATACTTCTTTTCTTTTCTTTTCTTTTCTTTTCTTTTCTTTTCTTTTCTTTTCTTTTCTCTTCTTTTCTTTTCTTTTATCCTCAGCTGAGGATATGTTTCCATTGATTTTTAGAGAGTGTGGAAGAGAGAGGGAGAGGCGAGAGAAACATCAATGTGAGAGGGATACTTTAATTGGTTGCCTCCTGCATAAGCCCTGATCTGAGTCCTAGCCAGGGAGGAGCCTGTTACTTAGGTACATGCCCTTGATCAGAATCAAACCTGGACCCTGCAGTCAGCAGGCCAAGGCTCTATCCACTGACCAAACCTGCTAGGGCAGGATATGCCATTTCTTAGCACCTCCAGCAGTGGACCTTCATGTTTTCCTCCAGGAGTGTGGTGGAAAAACCCTAGATCACCGTCTTGGGATTCTTATAACCCAAGTTACCAAGAACACTGCAAGTGGTGGCATACAGGAGCATAGCCAATGACCAGTCAGAAAAGATGTTTATACTGGAACTGGTTTATGCTGGAATTGGATAGACCATGGGCCTGCAGACTGAAGGGTCCCAGGTTTGATTCCTGTTAAGGGCATGTACCTTGGTTGAAGGCACATCTCCAGTGGGGAGTGTGCAGAAGGCAATTAATCAATGTTTCTCTCTCATTGATGTTTCCAACTGTTTATCCCTCTCCCCTCTTCTCTTCTCTGTAAAAAACTCAACTATATATATATATATATATATATATACATATATATATGTAATGGTGTTTTCTCTGTAGCTCAAGTGGCCCCTGCATTGTATCCACTGGGTTAGAGAAGTGTCCCTGCCACCTAATGGTGGCCACCAGGGACTCTGCACACCCCAGAGACTGGCAGCCAGCCCCCCATCATGGGTGCTGGACTGGGGGGCATGTAGGGATTTCTGGGCTGCATGCAGCAGCGGCTGCCAGGGCCTCTGCATGTCCCAGAGTCCAGCAGCAAGGCTCCCATCATAGGCACTGAGCTGGTGTTGTCGACCCGAGCCACCCTTGGTGCCTGAACACACAGAAGCAGCTGGGGGTAGGGAGGGAACATCCCCATCTCTGAATGGCCCAGAGGCCAGCAGCCAGCCCCGTAGTGGGCACTGGGCTAGGGGGTATGCAGGGACCCCTGGGCCGCACACAGTGATGGCCACCAGGGTCTCCACATGCTCCAAAGGCCAGCAGCCAGTTCCCAGTTGTGGGTGCCAGGCTGGAGGCATGGACCTGAAAGACACTGGGCACCAAAGCACACACAAGTGGCTGGGGGGGTGGGGGCAGGAAAAATGGTGATAGTAGGATTTTCCTGCCCCGCCCCCAGCCTCTTTGCTGCTGCACCCATAGCCCCAAACTGGCCAGAGGTGTTCTGAGACCCTTGTCAATCATGGGCTAAATGTGGGCCTTCAGGTTAGGAGCGGTCTGGGTCCCAAGTATGTTTCTGGGACCTAGGCCGCTCAGCCTGCATATGCAAATTAACTGCCATCTTTGGTGGGTTAATTTGCATGATCAATTCTGATTAGTTTGGGGGCTTGGCTTGTGGGCATAGCAGAGGTATGGCCAATTTGCATGTTTCCCTTTTATTAGGTAAGATTTAGCAGAGAGTTTGCCTTCAACTTGCTAACATGAGTAATCATATGTGCTTCTAACAATATTTGTGCATAGAAATGCCGAGTGTGTGTGTGTGTGTGTGTGTGTAAATGTAAAATTTAAGACTCATTAAGAACTGAAGACCTATTTATCTAGCATATCTAAATGAAAAAACATAAAGCCATAAAGCCTTTATAGGGAAAAATGAATCACCAAGCATTAGACTCTGACATGCATTTTGTAGATTTAGAACAGTTCTTAGATTTAAGATCCTTAAATAAACATCAGTTTGGCTAGCTAAAAGAGGGAACCTTCTATTCTGATATAAAACTAGAAATGTGCACCATAACTTGTCTTCTATTTTCCTTTGAAATAACATGAGTATACTCAAAAGGATATTTTTGAGCTGAGGAAAAAAAAAGTCTAAACTTTAAAAGAAAAATACTGATTTTTTTAGAGATTTCTATATAAATCAGGATGAACTCTAATTTCTGAAGATACCAGATGCTGTTGGGTTGCCTCAGTGAGACCGAAGATGGAGTTTGACCAGAGTGCATCCTGCACTCAACTCATTGGAACTTTTTAACTATTCAGATATCCATTGTTCTGTCCTTGCAGTTGAAAAGGATAATTTCAGTACCTGAAAAATCCCCACTGTAAACGTGGACTCCGAGCAAGAAGATATCAGTCACTAAGGCCAGGTTCCCCTACAAAGTCGTTAGCAGTGTGGTCCATTTCTGACCAACCATATTCAAGAGGACCTAAATTTTCTATGCACATTTTAATAGAAATAAATGCAGACATTTGCAGCAAGAAGACACTTCTCCTCTGAAAGATACAGGATTAAGTTTTAATATGAATGCTTGTTTTACTTTGTCCAATACAAAGCAAGTGCTATCACGTTTAACCCTCCCCAATGCAGAGTGTGCCTTGCAGAACTCTGTTACCCAGTGAAACTTGTATATTTAAAGTGACCTCAGCATGAACAGAAAATGAAAAATAAATTTATCTGATTAGATATTTCAGGGTTCCAAGACATCCTCTAACACACAGTATCCCTGCTGCAGAATAGCTTCCTCTTAGGTGATTCTGAATAAAAATGAAGATGGGACATCCTCTAAAATATTTTGAAGTAGTCTCTTTAGATATCTTCTCTTCTGTTATGAGCGAAGAGTGACCATTATATTTTGACAATGCATAGATTAAATATGCTAATTTATACTTCTCTGTGATCTCTTCCTCTTGATTATTTTTCTTCTTTTAGCAGGCTATTATTTTCTCAAGAGGATTTACAAGTAGCATTCACTGGTCATGACAAACCTTCAATTAACTGGTTGTCATGCAGTGTGTGTTATTATCTCATTATCACGTTGTCTTTGTGTTCTTTTTTCCCCCTCTTATGAGATATTTATTTATTGCAGTTGGCCCACACAAAATTTTTAAACTATTTTAAATGACATCTTCATTAGCATTAATACATGTTTTCATGAAGTTATTCTTGGAGAAAATAATCCAGAACAAAACTTACATTTGCTCAAACTTACATTTCTTGCATAGGAAACGGGCAGTTTAAGTTCTTATTTTGTTTGTTTGAATGTACCTCTCAGAGCCTAGAATTCCATATCTATAAAATTAAAGACTTGTTTTGGGACTTTAAACACTATGATATTGTAGATTTATCTTTGGCCATGCTATTATATAATGAAAATAACACAGGATATAAATACTCAAATTTTAGCACAGTGATTGGCTTTAGGTCTCGGTGAATTTGTAAAAATTAACTCCTATAAATTATCACTTTCTTCATTTCAAAATGGAGTAAATTATTCTAAACACTAAGTATGTTAATGGTTTTAGAATGTATGTTAATGGTTTCTGCTATAATCTTAAATATTTATAACTTATTTCATATCTCCATACAACATGATTATTATTCTAACTGGCTTGTGTCACTTTTTTCCACCACATACAAAAACCTTCAACATTGTATAATAGAGCCCACATCCTGTGGTTAATTGAATGTGTGTCTGGATTATTGAATGCTACTTATATGCTGACCATACATCAGTATCATAGCGCAACACAGTTCAATGAGAGCACAACTGGGAAAGCAAGACAATATTTCAGAAAAAAGTCTTATAGACTTTGATATAATTCAATATAAATACATATTTAATTACATAAATATATATGAATAAAACATATTATTCCTTTCACATTACAAAGATTAATGGGTTTGTTGAAGTCACAATGTAGTATCAGAGGATTGTCTGTTGAAATGATAGCCTGGCAAAAAAAGTTATTAAGCACAGATAGAATTTAGAAATTTTTTAAAAAAAGTCATGTAGGTGATTAGTTCATGGAATTGAGTTGGGGTAGAGTGTGCCAGATCAAACTCTTACATTCTGATTACTTGGAGTCTGGTTTTCCAGACCATGGAACATTCTCATTTGTGCTTAAAAATCTATCATCCCAAAGTAAATAAGGTACAACTACTCATTTTGTTTCTTTCCACATAAAAATTAATTATTTTATACTGTAATTTAGAGGAAAAGTATACAAAAACAAACCATGTGCATTAATGTTAAATATTTTAGTTTCATTAATGTAAATTTAAAACATTATGTGTACCCATCCCTATTTAACTCCAATCTGGACACAGTGAGCTTTCACACTTAACACGAGAAACTCTAAAACCACTTTCATATCTGGAAATCAAATGTATTTGCTATGGTGTGAACATGATCCATTCCATGTGTCTTCCTAGTCACTGATAGAATGGGAAAGCCAAGGGAGTCACAAATACAATTTACCTGATACTTTGTGAATTTTCAAATCATATTTCATTACTCTGTCAAGACAGAATCAAATCGCTTCAGCTCTATTATAGATTGCCTTGCTATGCATAACAGGTTAATATTAACACATTTAACACAGTACCAACTTTTGTCTTTTGAATGTATATGCTGTGATTTCCTTGGCCTGTTGTAGCTATTTATTTGTTTAAAAGGTTTGTTATTTTAGATTTTATGTTATGTTGCAATTGATTTCATAGGTGTGTGCATTATTTTATTATATATCTTAATAAATCCTAAACCCAGCAAAGAAACTTATCCATTAGCCCAACCAGTTCAAAAGTAAATTTGAGATGGAATACTTACTGGGTTGGTCAGTTTTTAGCGTTAAGGGGGGAAAAAAACTTTCATGTCTATACCTATCTATCTATATTTCTCCAAATATTTTTGTATGTCATTTTATGTGTGTAATACCAGGGGATTTGTCTGCTATATCTATGTATGTTTTAGAAATATATTTTACAGTTTATTGAGAAAAAACTATAAGCTATTTGAAAAGTTCAAAAGGCTACTTTACATATTAGGAACTCTTTTTGACTTATTTTATGCTCTCTCATAATGTTTTTAAGTATATTTTATTGGTTTTCTACAGAGAGGAAGGGGGAGGGATAGAGAGTCAGAAACATTTATGAGAGACATCGATCAGCTACTGGAGATGTGCGTGTAATCAATATACACGTCCTTGACCGAAATCGAACCTGGTACCTTTCAGACCACAGGCAAATGCTCTATCCACTGAGCCAAACAGGTTTTGGCACTCTCTCATAATTTTAAAAACATTCTTCATTTCTGATTAATTAACTAAACATATTTTATAATTTTATATACTTAGGTCCCAATGGAAAACAAACTGTGATTGGCATGTTCCAATATTACAATATTTTACTTTAAGCACACACTTGGAAATATATGATATCCAGAATAAATAAAAGTCTTCTATTTTGGTAGAGCCTACAAGTATATAGAGCTGAAAAAACTTCTAACTCACAGTAAATAATTTATGTATTGCTCCTCCATTTTAGGGACAAAGATCCAAAAAGGAACTAATTTCCAGAATAAGAAATCTCCAGACATCATGGTTATTCTGTATGTATTTAATAGTAAAAGAATTACCTTCAATATATGAAATAAGTTGCTATAGCTGAGTTGGGCAGAGGTTCCATGACTTCCTTCCAATTCTTTTAAGTCTATTGACCTCCTAACCTTAACTCTTACCAGCTGATCTGCCTCAAACAGAAGGAAAAACCCTGAGCTTAATCCCACTGAACTTCCCATCATTATAAATATGCCATCGGTGTATCTAGCAGTACCTCTTTTTGCTAGTCCCATATTTATTACCTCCACAGTCATCTTTATCTAATCTACTTTATTTATCTGTTATATCATTATCCCACATTCCCGTATTTTCAACCTTTCCCTTATACTGTCCTTGTGAATATCACAATGATCACCTCTCAGTTTTGTGCCTCTCTCTAGTAATCACCTTATTTCTTTTCTTCCTTTTATATCCAAGTTCCTTCACAAAAGAGGCTCCACTCATTACCCATTCTTTCCTCCGCATTCTCCAAACACACAGCCAACTGCTTTCCATTCAAAGCTGCCACTGGTAAGTGACACTCCTGTTCCCTTAACTCCTTTCACTGAATTCCTTCTTTTCAGTACTTATTGTTTGGCTGCTTTATAGAACTAGTTACTTTTAACTACATACAGATCTTTATTTCTTTCTTTTTTAAATATATTTTATTGATATTTTATAGAGAGGAAGGGAGAGGGATAGAGAGTTTGAAACATCTATGAGAGAGAGACATGGATCAGCTGCCTCCTGCATGCCCCCTACTGGAGATGTGACCGGAATCCAATCTGGGACTTTTCAGTTCAAAGTGGGAAAATTTTTCTACAGGAAGGATTTTCTATCTGTCTCTATCTCTATCTGTCTATCTATCTCTTCATTTAATGGACAGATTTCCAACACAATTCTACTGATTCTCTCCTCAACTCAGATAATGTCCTTTCCCATTTTCAATGCTACTCATATTGTTTTCACTGTTCCTTTAAACATATGCAACAATGCCTATTTTGTTTTGGAAAAGAGTAAACTTCAGGTTAAATATCCATATTTAATTTTGTACAAATGAAAAGTTAATATTAAAAATTCTAAAGTTTAAAAATACTTATCAATCCTTATAAATACATTTGGAAGTTCAGAGATAAATTCATTCAAAACAAATAAAAGTACTTTTTTACATTAACTATTTATAAGGAAGATATGTTTCTAGTTACTCATTTCAGAATTTTATTAGTGACAGTGCAGACTCTGCCCTAATTATAAATTATAAATTATAACTTATAATTACTCTTAGCTGAATAACAAGGGATTTAAATGTTTTTTGAGAAACATTTCAAAATAAATTCTCTCTGGTTTTCTTTCAACCACACTTCCTCATATTCCGCTGCTTAGCAATTCCTTATGCAACAATGCAGACTTGATTAGAACAGGCTAGATTATGATTTTCCCTTTGAAAGGATATTTATGCTCATTATGAAAAAATGTGTGCTATATTGCGTATTGATGATCCTCTGCAGTGGTTAGGCATTTGAACCTCCTAGATAGCTATCAGAATCATCACTAATAAAAATTTAGTACATGCACAATTGAAGGCAGTTTTGAGTTTTTCACTTCTCACTTTTCTATCAACCTCCACCTCTAAGGAGTTGACAGTTTCTGACTTTTGTAAATATCCTACTAATTAATTGTGCATGAAGAATTTTTAAGATGTTTAATAAATGAGTTTTCCAAACTGAGAAAGTCTTTCTTTAGAAAAATCGTGTATCTGTCTAAGACAGAAAGAATTGTAGAATGTTTAACAATAATATGACACATTAGGGAAGTCTAGTTAAAGGCATAAGGTTTGATAATACCTGGGAATCCCTGCCTTGCTCAGTGTCCTCTCATTCTCAGCCCTAGCTATGACAAGTTGTCCCCTTCAGTCCCAGTAGGATCCCGCAGGCCTAGTCTCCACTCATTTTAGTGGCTTAGAAGATGACAGTGGAGAAGCAGTGGCATTTTAAAAAGATAATATTCTCTTCATATATCAGGATTGCTGTAACTTGGCACCTTGCATGTAATAGTATTACAAATGAATAGCTACATTCCATTCCATAATCATGAACTGCAAAACACTTTCATATAATTAAATCATGTGAATATCATAATAAATCTGAGTCACGTAGTACAAGTATTACAAATATCAAATCAAAATATAGAAAGAAAAGATCAAAGATGTGTACAGGCCTGGCCTGTACCCTCTTGTAATCCGGGATCCCTTGGGGGATGGTGGTCTGCCAGTTTCAGCCCAATCCCCGCAGGCCAGGCTGAGGGACCCCACTAGTGCAAAAATCTGTGCAATGTGCCTCTAGTATGCATATAAGATCTTTGGTTAATCTCTTCCTCCCCTACCCCTCACCCCCTTCCCTCTGAGACTCATCAGTCTGTTACCATGTTTCTATGACTGTACATTGAGCATCTGGTCCCCATGGTCAGTGTTGTATCATAGCTACTGGTTGAGTGATTGAACAGTCGCTTAGGCTTTATATATATGGATAATAATAAATATAAATTTTATTATAATCTCTGTCTAGCTGGTCATTTAAAAAAAATTTTTATTGATTTCAGAGAGAAAGAGAGAGGGAAAGAGAGAAATATCAGTGACGAAAGAGAATCATTCCTTGGCTGCCTCCTACTGAGGATTGAGCCCACAACCCAGGCATTTGACCTTGATTAGAATTGAGCCTAGGACCCTTCCATCTGCAATCCAATGCTCTATCCACTGAGCAAAACCAGCTAGGGCCAGCTGTCATTTTTTACCCAATATATAAGTTGAAAGAACTAGGAACTGATATGGAGATCTTTAAATTTTACTTAAAATTATAGTAACTAGTCACCCTTAACAATAACACAACAGAATACTGGGTAACCACTAAAAAAAAAGAAAGATAACAACAACAAAAAAGAAATAATACTAAGTGACAGCAGAATAATAATAAAATGTCAGGGAGAAATAGAAGCAGGGAATGAGAAAAGGAAGGCATATATGTGTTAAAAGCACAAAATCTAGCACTAGGATGTAACGTTTTAAATCCTGGCTCCCACACTTGCCAGAAAGCTGAGCATGTGCACATCTTTCAACTTGCTCGTGCCTTAGTTTTCCTATATGAAAATGGAGTGATGGTCTTACCTCCCTGGTAAAGTTGTTAGGTGGCTGAAATGGATTAACCTCTGAAAGCACACAAGAATTGCTATGTACTCCATGACCTCGTTAGTGTTACCCCACAGACTTGCTATCCAGGCTTCACTAGCATGTGCCTCCATTGTCCCTTTCTCCAGACACTGCAGCCCTGGACTAGGGCACAGGGCTTGGGAGAAGGAATTCCATAGGTTTCAGTCCCAGCTCTGGTCCTTGGGCAGGTATTTGTACAGAGCGGTATACCTCACTCATGCAATGGTTGTATCTAATACTACAGGCCCGGTGCACAAAATTTGTGCACTCCGGGGGAGGGGTCGCTCAGCCTGGCCTGTGCCCTCTTGCAGTCTCACAACCCTGGGGGGATGTCCCACTGATGGCTTAGTAGGCCTAAGTTGTCAGTCGGACATCCTTAGCATTGCCACGGAGGCGGGAGAGGCTCCCACCATTGCCATTGTCACTGTGTTCACCAGCCATGAACCAGCTTCAGGTCTAGTGGTGCTCCCCCTATGGGAGCACACTGACCACCAGGGGGCAGCTCCTGCATTGGGTGTCTTCCCCTTGGTGGTCAGTGTGCATCATACTTACCAGTCATTCCACCATTTGGTGATTTGCATATTAGCTTTTTATTATATAGGATACATTGTAGATCAGGCCCCCTAGAACCATAAGAAATGCAAAAAATTCACTGTTAAGTCTTTCTCGAATTGCCCCCACTTAAAGTCAAATTGCCTGCCTAGGGGTGGGGGTGTGCTTCACCTTGGGAACCAATGGGCTTGACACTTTTCCTCTCTGAGCTTCATTTATGAATACATACACATATAGCATCATAATTATAATCTCTTCTCCAGAGTGGGTTGTCATGAGGAGGTTCTGGGCTAATAAACCTAGAAATGTTCCATCAAGTAAGTGATGTCTAAATAGCAAGGGATTGTTATTTTTAAGCTCACTTGAACCCTCACAGATAGCAGGTGCTGATTAGGAGAGGAGGACATGCTTGTTTCCTGGGACTGTAGCTATCAAAGCTTTGCAGAGGGTTCTGCAGGCCTTGGAGGGTGGGCTCTGGCCAGCAGCCCTGTAGTGGTGGTCATCACTGGAGGCACTGTTTTAGAGAGGGTACAGGGGTACTAGGGGGATGGTAAGGCTGAAGGGGGAGTAACTGTCAAACCTCCCCACTTGGCAGCAATCTTCAAATTGTATGTGGCTGTTTTGCAGTTGTATGTGCTCAGGGCAGGGCTCCAATCTCCTGGAGTGGGGCAAGGGCGGGCCAGGGCAGGGCCAGGCAGGCTAGGTTCAGTTTGCTTCCACTGTGGAGAAGGCACCGCTGCTGTTGGAGGGAGAATGAGTCTGACCCTGAGGGGCTGCTCTGACCTGCCTCCATCTGGGTCTAGAGGAGAAGGGAGAAGAGGTGTGCCTGGTCTCCAGTGCCTCAGGGGCACTGTTAAATCATCACTGGTGTGCTATTGTTGTGGGTGCCCCTGATGGGGGTGGCAGGGGAAGAGATCGGGAGTTGGAGGTGCAGGCTGTGACTACCCCTGAGGCTTGATCTTCTCCCCGTCCAGTCAGCCACCCTGTTTCCCCAGTGGTGTGGGTGCTGGGGTAGTGTCTGTGCAGAGGGATTGGAAGAGGTCCCTGTGGATGCTTCCTCTTTCTTCTTTGCAGTCTGGGCTCTTGTCTGGCCCTCTCCCAAAAAAAAACCCAGAAAGCTGGCTCTGGCCTCCCCACCCCTCCATGGCTTCCTGTAGGCCCCACCCCACTTGACTCGCCCAGGCCGCCCACCTGTCAGGAGGCTGCGGGCATCGTGGTGTGGGGGGCTCTAGTAAAGTTCAGTAAATCCCCGATCGGTGTCAATATTTGGCTGTGGGGCCATGAGGAAAGCTGCCTGGGTGGGAAGAAATCACACTAGACCCAGAGTCCCACATTGCAGCCTCACTGCGCTGCCCACCCTGTGAACAGTCGTGATGTGATGACGTCTCAGAAAATTTGAATATTCCTCTTTTATATATATAGATGCTCCATATAACTTCACTGGAACTTCCATGGGATATATACAAAAATAATCTTACTCTCCCAATTCAAGGACTTCTTAGCCCACCCCAATTCTGGTTGATCTGAAATAGGCCAGTGGTGCATAATGGCTTTGCTCCCTAATGGTAAATTATTAATACAACCATTTTTAAGTTAGTGTTAGGCAACACTGTGTTAAATGTGTTACATTCATTCCATTGTTCTCACAAGGACCTTATGAAGAGGCATATTCAATCATTCCTACTTACAGATGAGATTACTGAAACCCAAGAGAGTAACCTGACTGAGTCAATGCCACAGATGATATGTGGCAGAGACTCAATTGTGATTGGTCTGCTTCCCACAAACATTTCCTATGCACCCTCTATGTGGAAGGCAGTGTGCTGAACACAAGAGAAAAGGGCATAAGAAGTAATTTTATTTTTTATTTTTTATTTATTTTAAAAATATATTTTATTGACTGTTTACAGAGAGGAAGGGAGAGAGATAGAGAGCTAGAAACATCAATGAGAGAAAAACATCAATCAGCTACCTCTTGCACGCCCCCTACTGGGGATGTGCCCACAACCAAGGTAAATTCCTTGACCAGAATCAAACCTGGGACCCTTCAGTCCACAGTTTGATGCTCTATCCACGAGCCAAACAGGTTTCAGCAGAAGTAATTTTTTTTTAATTTATGAGGAAGTTTAGAAAGGAACATGCCATAAATCACCAATGCAAGACTGATATGAATAGGTCAAAGTACTCTTATTATTAGAGAGGAAAAACACAACAGTTTATAAGTACCCTGGCAATATGAAATTAAAAATAAAAAGAAAAGATTAGAATTGTAATATTTATTTTCTGTCTAGAAGCAAATATACACACCACATCAAGCATGTTGCTTTATATTGGTGGGGCAAAGTTGATTTATTAAAAAAAAATTATATATGATGAACATGCAGTTAACTTCAAAAATATTAAGTATACAGTTTGTTGAAATTTTTTTCTAAACTCTTATAGCTACTAAGATAAAACATGGCATATTTCCAGCATAAAAATAGTCCTCTATTTTTATGCTGGTGCCCATTGGTAACCACCCATCAGAGGCATTTCTCTGATGTCTCATACCATACCTTCAAGTTTGACTGTTCTTGAACTTCACATAAAGACTATGTACTGTATTTTGTGTTGTTTTTATTTTTCATACAATATAACATGTGAAATGCATCTATCTCTATGATTTACTATGATTAAAAATAGATGACAAATAATAACTATCACCACAACACTGACTATTTTTGGCTGAAAATTACTGTTTATGTCTCTAAATGCTGTTTGCTAAACTTGGGATCTTCCAACATGTATATTATCAATAATTGCTTGTAGATCTCATCAATGTTCACATGATTATATACTGTGTCAGGATATTTTTAGAATCCTTTAGAAATGTTTAAAAAGCTCTTATGAAATACAAATCACTGCTATTTGAGGTCAATTGTTTAGTATATTCCCTTCCCTAAAATTCTACAATAGGAATTTTAAAGTCATTAAGTGACTGATAGATAATTTATTTCTGATCAAATTACAAAAGACTCAGTTTAGCCTCTGAGAGCACAAATGCTTCTTTTAAAATGCAACCATCTTGGCCAGCCAGCATGGCTCAGAAGTTGCATGTCAACCTATGAGTCAGGAGGTCACAGTTCGATTCCTGATCTGGGCACTTGCCCAGGTTGCAGGCTGAATCCCCAGTGTGGGGCCTGCAGGAGGAAGCCTTATGATTTTCTCTAATCATTTATGTTTCTATCACTCTCTCTTTCCCTCTCTGAAATCAATAAATATATATGAATACAACCCTCTTTATAATATAGATTTTGAATGGCAGTAGATCAAGATTTGCATTAGACCTACAAAAGAAGCATATTTGTATCCCGGGAGTATACAAAATAATCATCAACTTCTGATAATAAGTGTTCTTATCAATTTTTTAAATGAATAATTTATTTGTTAATAGTTTTCTTTACTCTAATCAGTAGGGTATGATTATGCCACTATCAGACATTTACAATTAAAATGGTACCAATAGTTTTCTTTAGAGAAAACATAAAGGAGCTTTCTCATGGCTAAATAGCACTTCCCCATGTGCTGCATGCATCGGAAGCTGTCCTAGAAATACACTGTGCATGTGCAGGCATGCTACAGATATGAGAAGAGATAAGTGATAATACATGCTGCTTATTTCTGAGCTGATCTCAGTGCTTCACTAAAGCCTGAAAATGGAAAGGAACACAATATTTTCCTACATGTCAGTAAAAGAAATGCATTTGCAGATGTATATACACTTTTAAATTTGTTCTCAGTTGTATTAATGGTTATTAATCATGGTATACATATTTTATTAAAATATATTTGTAAGTTCATACACGCAATCTGAAAACACAAAAAACTAACTAGAAAAAGCAGCTTTCTCAGATGAAAAATAACAAAAAAATTTGCAACCGAATAACACCGCCTATGACCAAAAACTTACAATTCATATCCGTATTTGAGGTGTGTGAAGCTGCCCAATTTTCCCCAGCAGTTCAGAGAAAATGCTTTCAATCTGAGGCTTTCACAGCTCCATGTATTTTGCAAACTGCTCCAGCACTTAAACAGGTTGTCTCCAAACTTTCCAAATATTTGTAAAGCTGTGAGCCTTGTAGCAAAATTTTAAATTCTTGTGCCATTGTATCCAGAGGAAGAAAAGAGTCATGTATGTATAGCTGAAAATTTCTCAGAATTAAAATAAGATTCAATTCAATTTGGGGATTGGGAGAGTGAAAATTATTACAAAACTTGTGCAACATGCTTGGTTTTTAGTTGCCAAATCAAAACTATAACCTCTTGCTTTGTGGACATTATCCATGGGCATGACACAATGTCAGTGATCCTTCATTTTCTCATTGAGATAATGAGATAATGTGGATTACAATGGAATACTACTCAGCTATAAGGAAAGATGAAATACTGTCATTTGCCATAACATGGATGGATCTTGAGGTTATTATGCTAAGCCAAATAAATCAGTCAGAAAAAGCTAAGAACCATATGATTTTAGTCAGATGTGGGCTAAAAAACGGGAACTCATAGACCCGAGGCAACAGTATGGTGAATATCAGAGGGAAGGGGGGTGAAGGGATAGTCAGGGGTAAAGGGAATCAGATATATGGTGATAGAAGATGATTTGACTTTGGGTGTTGGGTACACAAGGCAATATACAGATCATGGATCATAGAAATGCACATTTGAAACCTAATAATCTTATTAACCAATTTTACCTCAATACGTTTAATAAAATGCAAATTACTGAATTATTAACCAAAAATAAACCATAGGATTATTATTAGAAATCCATATGATCTGACATCTTGGGGCCATAGCAGATTCTCTGGGTGACTGGTAAGAGACTCTTGTTTGGCCAAAATTGGCAAAGTCTCGGGTCCAGACTCAATTTTATATTGTAACACAACATTCTCTGCATGGTTACCCCATGGAAAGATAGAAGAAAAACTCACATAAAAATTAAACACATCACAACAGCAAAAGTTGTGCATTGCTAAATGTGTAAACCAGAGCAGTAATGATGAAAAAGGAGAAAAGGGGGGATACTTATGGGCTATTGGCATGGTAGACTAGGTTGGAATAACTTGCCTTTTTTTTTCTCAATATATAATAGGGAATGTCAAGAAAGACTTCAATGCTGTGTGGTGCTACATACATAGCAAGACACTTGGTGCCATGTAATAATCCACTTTTAGTGATCCTGCTTGACTGAGTAAATTTGTTTTTTGATAATCATACTGTAATGGTAACTTTAGCTTTTGTGCCCTCATAACATATGATGAAATCATGGAAGAATAGGACATCACATATAGCTGACATTCTTACAATATAAGTAGGTATTTGAGTTATTGGTTTTGTTTTAAACAGCAATAATGATTATTTCTCTTATTCCTAGCTCTTGGCAATAAGGTGTGCTTGTTCTGTTAATAAATTGAAATTTAGTAGAGCTGACTTAATAGAACTGGATCCAGAAATTTAATGTTAATTTCTCTAAAGAAAATGCATATAAGAAAAGAGTTATGCCAGTTTTTTTTTTCTGCTATCAAGCACTAAAATAAAAGGAATGTTATTCAGCAACACTGAGAGGAGTGAACAGACTTAAGATTTCAAACACTAAATATTCAGACGAAAAAAAAAAAGATATTTCCATCTGAAGAATAATTGGGTTAAAGAATTATGCAAATGTCCTTGTTTTAGTGTGGTTGATAAATCCCTGAGCTATAATGTGGTTGCCAAAAATCTAAATAAACTTCATTACTACATAATAGGACAGCTCAGCTTTAAAACTGGTCAGTTTATAGATTTCAGAGGCAGGGGATTTGAACGTATTTTCTTTGTTTGCTGTTAATTTCTTGCTTTCTGAAACCAATCTACTACTGCCAGTAGAGAATTAATACATGCAAATATTGTGATAATCAGACATAAAATGAATTGTGGACTCCTTTGTGCTTATGATAAATTGTAAAAACTGGTTATTTTGTCATCTTTTTCAAGTGCAGAGGATATCAGTGTGGGATATTCTGAAACTTTCAATTTTTTAGTTATATATTTTTAGCAAAATTAGACAATTTTAATCCACTAACTGAAATCTCAGAGTCTAAAACTTATTAGTTCAGTCTGCTGGTGTTTGTCACTTTCACATTTTAGAATGATCAAAATCAAGTCATATGTCCTTTCATAGGAAGCTCTTCTCTGTGTCCTATATTTTCTTTTTAAAATAGAACACCTTCACCAATCAATCCCATTTTTTTTTCATCCTAATAACCACAAAGCCTCTTCTGATCAGATGCTACTTGTCCATGTATTGAAATCTCAACCCTGGGTACTTTTCATATAATTTTCCATATGCTCCTTTATTATTATTATTTGCATAGAGATCTGTTGTTCAGTTATAGGTTTTATGCTCCAGGAAGGAGTGAATACAGATTGTTGAAAGTAGGACCCGATCCCAAGAAGGATTTCATATTTGTGAACATATGGCAAATACTATTCAGAATGCCAGTTTTCATTCTTTATCCTATTTTAATTAATGTATGAATTCACAAGCAGTACCTGTTTTGAAATTGCTGAAAAACAGAAGGATATTTTAAAATTTCACATTAAAACAATTTGTGGAGGTAATTTTATCTATCACTATCACTCCATTCAGCCAAACACTTTGGTTATCAATCAGATAGCATCTCAATTAAATGCTATAATTTTCAAAACCTAAGGTAGTTTACTTCTATAACATTCATTTTGTAAATTCCCCTCAGACTTCTCATGGAGTCTCCTGAGATTCCTTTTCATCTATATCCTTTTGGGTTTCCTCTCCCACTTTAAATCTGTTGTGAAATTTACTGATATCTTGTTCATAGGAAAAATTTTCTAAATGATTGGTGATTTATTGATTCTGTAATGTCATTAGGATTTCTAAGATCAAAAGCCCTGAACTAAAAAACAAAAACTTAGAGGCTATGCTAAAATAAACTAACTCTAAAACCATGGAATCTCCTTAATCATCAGTTTCCTTGTTATATAAATATTATTAAGATTGTATATCTCACATGCTAACTGTTTAAAAAATCAATAGAATAATGTAGGTGGGTTACATGGCTATAGATTATTAATATGTGTCATTGTTATTTTAATACAAACATTATTAATTTAAACTTGTTATAAGGAGTATTAGATTAATTAGATTTCCTTTGAATAATTACTGACACAAAAAATGCCCAGCCTTTAAAAGTAATATAATCAGTAATTATGAGGGGATGAGGTAGGTGGAGGGAGAAAAGGGTATAGGAGGGATACAGGGTAATGGGGGAAAATAATTCAGTCAGTATTTTCATTAATGTGTTTTATAGTTTAGGTATCAAACTAAAAATAAAGAATAATTGATATCTAAATATATCTTTCAAATAACTTTTTATTAAAACATTCTACATTTAAAAATTTAAACCACATATATGTGTACTTACCATAAGTTCTGCTTTGAGTATTATTATATTGTTCTCTTTTAGGTAAAAGCAATAATTTTAAGAATATTTATAATATTTAAATAATTACATCACATATATTAAGTAATTAGAGGTAAAATGAATATAAATCTAATGATCATTTTAGCTCATTTATGACTCTAAGGAAGAATAGTTAAATTTGTTTGTAGAATTTCAATATTCATGCTTTCCACAGTTTGATTTTACTGACCTATTTTTGAATTAAGATAATCATTATGCATATAAATTTGCATTTTCTGTGCATGTTCTTACAGTCTCCAAGGAAGTATAGAAATACTTACCTTTCACTGCTTTTGCCTAAAATCATGGGCATTTTATAGTACTTTTTGAAAACAAGTAAAGCATATGATTACATAAAAATTTAATTAACAGCTGAAAATTAATGATATTCATTTGTCTCTATAAATCTTCTCTATATTGATGCCTCTGTATAAACATCTTTCTGGTAGTGTAAAGAATTTAACTCCTTAGAAAACAGGCCAGAACATATATTGCAGAAGGAATATGGGCAACTTCAGGAGTTACATATTGTTCAGGACCTTTCTTCTCCATTGTAGGTTCCTTGGGCCAAATCTTTTAAGCTTTTAAGCCCCTACCCCCCACCCCAGCCACAAGGTTTGATAGAAATAATCTTATCTACCTGAATATAAAAATAAAATTTAATAATACAGTTAAATATTAATACCAATAGCTTTTATTAGGTTAAACTATATGAAACTGCTGATAGTAACATGACAATTGCATATGTCTCCACCTGTTTTTGTCATCCTATCTCAATATAATATTTCTAATGATAATGATAATGGGGATGGTGGTAGAGATGATCATGATGATGCCATATGAGGAAAGTAAGCTGGCATTGTAAAGTAATCTAAAAATGATACGCAATTTGTTATACAGAGGTACCTCGAGATACGAGTGCCCTAACATACGAGATTTTTGAGATATGAGCAATCAAGCGAGCTATTTTTGCTTTGAAATATGAGCAACATTTGAGATAGGAGTAATTGTGCATGGATCGGCTGGCTGCATATAACCCACCAGTTTACCGCGACTCGAGCGTTAGTTTCCCATGCCTCAGGGTTATGAAACGAATTAAACTCATATCTCGAGGTACCACTGTAATACTTTATAAAAAAAATAAATATAGAAGATTTTTAAGAATTACTAGTCAAAACCATTGAGGAAATCTATATTAGGATTATCATAGGCTTTTAAAAATTGCAAATATATAAAAAATATTTTCAAACATTTTTTCCTCCTTGTGAACACTTCTAGGAAGTCTGCCTCCCTGAAATTTCTGTCAATGTCAGAGATGTTTTAGGCAAAGAGTATATGGATACCACTCAAAATGCTCCAATAATATGAGCAAGCACTTCTTCTAAAAGCAAATACACAAGGTCAGAGAACTTAAGTAACAACTTAAAATTCTCCTTATTGTACCCTTATGCATAATAATCTGGCCACTCAATGTATATCCTTTGTAATACCATATAATAAAAAGCTAATATGCAAATTGTCCTCTCAACCCGGAGTTTGACCAGCAGGTAGGCCGGCCAACCACCAATGTCCCCTCCTCTGGCCAGGTTGACTGGACCTCACCCATGCACAAATTCATGCACCTGACCCCAGATATATATATATATATATATATATATATATATATATATATATATATATATATATTTACACACACACACACACACACACACACACACCACACACACACACACACACACACACACACACATTCAGTAGACAGATTCACTCAGTGTATGTGGTAATACTAAGAATCATAATGGACCGAAAGTTAATAAAGGAGATACCATTAATGACGTGTACACAGAAGGAACTGTTTGACATTGAAACTGGGACTCAAAACTATTGGACATTGAAATTGGGACTCAAACATTTTTTTGCTCTTATAAGTTTTTTTCCTAACCTACAAAGGAAAGATGTTTTTAAAGACAAGAATTGGGAGGAGGGGGTGGCCAGATACATAGGCAAAGAAGCAATGAACAGACTGTCCTGCTACAGTGAGAAGGCAGGGAGGTTGGGGGGGCAGGGGCTGTAAGAGATCAACCGAAGAACTTGTATGCATGTATGTAAGCATAGCCAATGGATACAGGGCGTTGGAGGGTGTAGAGACAGGTGAGGGCATGTACTGGGGGGTGGGAAATGCCAAGGGAGGGCAATAGGGAAAAAAATAAAAATTAAAAATAATAATAAATAAATAAATAAATAAATAGAGAGAGAGAGAGAGAGAGAGAGAGGGAGAGAGAGAGAGAGAGAGAAAGAGAGAATGAAGGAGGGATGGAGGGAGAGAAGGAGGGCGGGAGGAAAGGAAGTCATATCTGTACCAGAGATTATGGAAGGTCTATTAGTAGATGTCAATATGTGAATTTTTTCAAGATTACATTAGAAAGACCAACAAAGAGATTCATTTTATCACACTGAATCTATTTAAAAAGTGAAACTTAATTCAGCATTCCACACATGTGAATATTTAATTATTTCATGTCCTAAAAATTAATCAAAGATCATTTGAAAAGTAGCAAAAGACCTTAACATGTAAAATTATTTCAATAGTAGTAATCAATAATCAGAGCCCTGGTTTGTAGAGTTTCATTGATTCCTTAAGCACAGAGGTTTATCTACCTGTCTCTAAATTATCACCATCCACTTGAAATATATGAGTCAGAAAAAAGATCACGTATATGAAGGAAAACTTCTGCAACCATGTTTTAAATTAATAAACTTAACTAATCTGTTAACAAATTTTAAAAAATAATCATAATAGAGATCTCTTTATTACTCAACAGCTGGCTGCATGATATTATTTGTAAATTGATTTTTAAAGTTAAATAAAATTCATTATGTAAAATTGAACAGAGTGTAAGTGAAAGAGAGTGATAAAGTGGAATTGTGTAAAATACTTAATTTAAATCAGAGATGACCAAAAAAGAGGCAGGCGGGAGAAACAAAGGAAAATGCAATGATCAGTCATAAAGAAGTAATAAAAAATCTCACTAATCAGTAGAAAGTTGAAACAGAGATATTAGTTTTAGGAAAAAAATATAGACTTCAGGACAGGAAAGACTGTCAAAGGTAAAGAAGGGCATTATATTAACAAAGTCAAACTCAGAGAAACAGAACCTGCCCAGGGGCTGGGGAAGGGCGCTAAAATGGGGAGGTGCTGGTCAAAGGATATATGCTCTCAATGGTTAGATGAATAATTTCTGGGGATCTAATGCACAGCATAGTGACTATAGTTAATAATCTAAGTCTTATATTTGCAATTTGCTCAGCTAGCAAATCTAAAGTGTTTTCACCACACTCATAAAATGGTTAGTGAGGGGATAAATGTGTTAATTTACCTGGTTGTGATAGTCATTTCTCAAATTATACATATATCATACAATCCTGTTATACAATTTAAATATACACATGTTTTAAATTATATCTCAATAAAGTTCGAGTGAGGAAAAGAAGGAGGGAGAGAAAGAGAGAGAGGGAGGTGAGAAAGAATAAATAAATTATTATTTTCAGAAATAAAATCAGTCATGGCTACTGATTTCATGAACATTTAAAAAATAATAGAAGCCAAAACCAGTTTGGCTCAGCAGATAGAGCATCGGCCTTCGGACTGAAAGGTCCCAGGTTTGATTCTAGTCAAGGGCATGTATCTTGGTTGCAGGCATATCCCCAGTAGGTGTGCAGGAGGCGGCTGATCGAAGTCTCTCTCTCATTGATGTTTCTAACTCTCTCCCTTCCTCTCTGTAAAAAATAAATAAAATATATTAAAAAAAACAATAATAGAGAATATTACAAACTACTCTATGACAACTTGATACATCATGGAATTAACCAATTTATGGAAGGACACAAATTACCAAACTCAAATAGGTCTCTTTATTCATTCGGGTATTCTATTTTTCCTTTTGTAAAATGTTAAAGTTTACTTCAAAAAAAAAAGGTTTTACATTTTTAGATGTTAATATATATTATTGTGAAAATAAAAGGGATCCTTTTGTCATATTATTGTTTTCTCTTTGGTAGTATGTAATATATATATATATATATATATATATATATATATATATATATATATATATTAAAACAGCTTGTATATCACTATATTGTATTATTTAATCCCTCCTATTAATTCTGCAGTTGATTCTCCTGAAATATCTATAACTGTAAAATTTAGTAATATAAATCACCTCTCTGTATGCTTATTGATATAAATAGTGTACAGCTTAAAATCATTAAAATCCTAAACAAAGAATAAAATTAAACACATTTATTTTCATTGCTTGTAGATATAAATTTAGAAACTTATCATATAATACACAAATACTTAGGAACATGATTTTGTTTAAAATCCATTTAAGAATTTGATCATTAGTGAATTATAAAGTTCTTTGAGAACAATAGTGATATATTTGTTTTAATATCTTCACTTTCACTAATTTAAAAAATATTTTGTTAGAAATTATATTTCCATTTTATTTGAATATGCATTTCAAGGCTCTTTATCACATTTTAATTTAATTACATTTGTCAACATTGAAGAAGCAAGAAGCTACTTAACATCCTTGCCCACTATAACTGGCCATATAACAAGCAGTAAACTTATCTTGAAGGAGCAAAATTGGGGAGAGAATGGGGATCCTGTAACTGCAAATCTGAATTCCTTTTGAATTCTGCTTAAAATAAAATTTGTGGGAGTTTGTTTGAAATCTAAATAGGAGCTATTATAATGAAGCCGGCTGTAGCCTTTTATAGCTTTTCATCCTTTATGACTGCTCTGTTCCCTACAGCATATCTGTGAAGTGCAGAAAAAGTTCACAGCAGATGATTATACTAAGACACCAAAGCCACTGGAGTGTGAGATAATCTTCCGAGCTGAGAATTAGTGTCTCTGGCAACCAAGCAGGAGCCAAAGGGGAGTTGATTTCTCAGTCGAGTTTAACATCTGAGATACACCTGAAGCTACAGCTTTTCATTATTGCTCAAATCCATACTTTTGATCCTTTGGTTACATATTAGTAAAGGTTATATTTTTCTCTCTCTCACTTATCCTTGTTCAATTCATGAAATGTAAATTCTCAAGACAATAGGTAGCACATTCAATCAAAATAGGAGAGTTTCCAACATTGGCAATTTCATGCCAAGAATAAGCAAGGATATGTTTTATTATTAAACCTTTGAAGTACATAGGGTTTATGTACTTCCAATTTGTCTTGGAATTTTTCACATTTCTGATAAAATGCCATTAGGGAAATAAATGTTCCGCACCTAGAGAAACACCATAGGGTACAAAAGAATATTATAATAGACAAGTAAAAACATAGTTACACAGGACTTGTATTTTTATTTAAAAGTTATGCTGTTAGAGGAGAATTTCCTTGATCAGGATTACAGTTCTATGACAAATTTCTTCTCGGTATGGAGAACACTTTTTACTTTTACATAAATGGTATATTTTACTAGCTCCAATTTAAAAAGTGGAAAGATATAT
>PVJN01017204.1:0-41015 GCA_004026805.1 Lasiurus borealis
CTGACCCCTGACCTCTGACTGATCTCTCCCCACCCTGCCCACCCGGCTCCCAGGGCAACCTCTGGGAGCAGATCTTCCGAGTGTCCTTCATCCTGGAGATGATCAACACGCTGCCCTTCATCATCACGGTGGGTGAGCTGCCCCGAGCCAGCCTGACCTCTCACCCCCCCATCCCCAACGCCAGCCCCGCCCCCTGACCCGTCTCCCCGCAGATCTTCTGGGCGCCGCTGCGGAACCTCTTCATCCCCGTGTTTCTCAACTGCTGGCTGGCCAAGCACGCCCTGGAGAACATGATCGTGAGCTGCCCCCCCTCCACATGCCATCCGTCACCCAGAGACCCGTCCTTCTCCTGCCCTGGGGGAGGGGGCTGGGGGAGCAGGAGGGTGAAGGTGCCAGGTGAAGGCGGGGGTGGGGCACACAAACCAGGACCCCCCCGCCCAGCAAATGGGCCACGAGCAGACCCTCCGCTGAGGTCCAAACGGGTGCATGCTGGGAAATGTCAGCAGACCCCGGGCTGTGTCCTCACCTCACGCCAGCCCCCTGGCCACCTCCCGGCCTAACTGTAAAATGGGTGCAGCAGGCAGGTCCGACATCTGGCTGTGCAGGACCCTCCAACCCCACGCCCTCTGCCCCACCCCGTCCCAGCCAGGGGAGGGCCCTGGGCTCCGTGCAGGTCCCAGCTGCTGCCCCCGGCGCCCGCCCCACAGAATGACTTCCACCGTGCCATCCTGCGGACGCAGTCGGCCATGTTCAACCAGGTCCTGATCCTCTTCTGCACCCTGCTGTGCCTGGTCTTCACGGGGTGAGCCACCGGGCCCCTCCTCGGGCAGAGCCAGGCCCCGGCCCAGGACAGAGGTCAGGAGGTCGGGGCCGCAGGAGGCAGCTCAGTGGTGGGGACTGGCCTCTCTGGTTTGAGGTTTAGCGGAGAGCAAGGTGGGGAGCCCGGCACCCCAAATCTGCCTATTCCTGCTGAGGTCCTGCCTGGCACTGGTGCGGCCGGTCAGGGGGCAGGCTCTAAGGCCTGCACTTCCTGCCTCGTCCAACACACAGACCTCCGCAGAGGACAGTGCGCCCACAGTGCAGACTTGGCCTCTCCCTCCTGGCAGCCAGCCCACCGTGCCCCCAGGGTGGGGTCTCAGAGCGCTGTGTGCAGCACCCTGTGTGTGTGCTGTGGTCCCAGGCCCTGCATCGGCACCTCTCAGGGGTGGCCCTCGGAAGGACTGTCCAGCTCCATGCTGCGGAGGGTCTGAGCACCTCACACCCTGTTTGATGATCTGGGTGGGGATGAAGCCCTGAGGGGTGGGGTGGAGGCCCCCCCCACCCCGACCCCAGACCCACATTCAGATGTGCAGCTCTGTGTCCACACCTGTGTGAGTTACGCAGGGTCTGGAGAGAGCCACCAGGCAGGAGGGACCCCGTGCTGGGATGTGGCTCTGAGAGAAGCTCTGGCCTGGGTTTGGGCTGTGGGGAACCGGGGCACCCTGTCTCTGGGATGCAGAGCTTCGCCCAGAGCTCAGAGGGCCGGCCCTGCCATGCCCTGACCTGGCCGCGGCCTGCAGGACCTGTGGCATCCAGCACCTGGAGCGGGCAGGCGAGAACCTGTCCCTCCTGACGTCCTTCTACTTCTGCATCGTCACCTTCTCCACCGTGGGCTACGGCGACGTGACGCCCAAGATCTGGCCGTCCCAGCTGCTGGTCGTCATCATGATCTGCGTGGCCCTCGTGGTGCTCCCGCTGCAGGTGGGCCCCTCATGGCGGGGGACAGTGAGGCTAGTGCTCCCGCTGCAGGGGGGCCCCTCATGGCGGGGGACAGTGAGGCTAGTGCTCCCGCTGCAGGGGGCCCCTCATGGCGGGGGACAGTGAGGCTAGTGCTCCCGCTGCAGGGGGGCCCCTCATGGCGGGGGACAGTGAGGCTAGTGCTCCCGCTGCAGGGGGGCCCCTCATGGCGGGGGACAGTGAGGCTAGTGCTCCCGCTGCAGGGGGGCTGCTCATGGCGGGGGACAGTGAGGCTAGTGCAGGGGAAAGGAGAGGGCTGGGACCGAGAGGGCCGGAGAGGGACCCTGCGGGGTAGGAGGTCTGGTAACCATGCCGCCTTCAGCTGTCAGTGGAGAGGAGGGCTGTCCTGTGCCTCTCCCTCCCGGGACCTGGGCTGGGTGTGGGGCAGGGGGCTGGCAGGGTGCCCGAGGGCTGGGAGTCAGGCGCCTTCGCAGTTGCAGCAGCAGCCGTGGGCCACGTGAGGCCAGCCAGTGTCCATGCGTCCCCGTCACACCTGTCACTGGCCCAGTCCGGCTGGGAAATGGGCAAGAACCTAGCCCAGTGCCCACCTGTGCTTACGCCCAGAGGGGGGCCAGCGGGTCTATGTTTGGGACGGGGCAGAGAGCACCCAACTGCAGCCATCAGCCCGTTCACCAGTCTACCAGGGGGTCCTCTGCTGACCCTGAGCTTTCCCCAACCTACAGCTCAGAGCCGTCACCCTCCAGCCTCGCCCCAGCTACCTTCCCCCTCGCCCCCACTCCCCCTACTTGTCCAGAGCACAGGAAGGTCTGTGTGTGCCCTTAAGGCAGCCTCATCCCACTTTCCTCCAGGGACCTTGGTCAGAGGGGTCTCGAGCTCAGCCTCCCCATCTCCCCCCACCCCACAGCCACCTCCCCTTCCCATGGGGACCCTGTAGACAGGCAGTCAGAGACGGTGGAGAGCGGCCCAGGATGGGCCAGGACCAGACAGCTCTGCCATGAGCGCTTTAAAGAAAATCTCACTCAGGCATTTAATTGATTTTAGAGAGAGAGAGGGAGGGACGGAGAGAGGGAAACATCGCTAGGAGAGAGGAGCATCAATCAGTTGCCTCCCATAGGCCCCGAGTTTGTGCCCTGACTGGGAATCAAACCCGTGGCCCTTCAGTGCACTGGACGATGCTTCAGCCAACTGAGCCGCACCAACCAGGACCCCAGGCACCTTTAGCACCTGCCGTTTCCTAACTTAAAACGCCCCCAATGCCCGAGCCTCACATTCGGGAGGCAGGGCCAGGTGGGTGGGGTCCCAGACCGGCAGCCCCCAATCGCCCACCTGCTGACGTGGGCCCGTAGCCAGGGTCCTGAGAGTGGCCCTTCGTGTCCAGAGCCTGGGTTCTTGGTGCTGTGGCCGGGAATTCCCTCGCTCTGCTGCTGCACCACGGTCTCCGGCACCGAGGGAGGCCCAGCCCCTCGTGAGTGGCACCCGGGTCCAGAGTGCAGGCCTCAACGTCCACTAATGGGCACTTGGACTCGGGCTGGGAGCTGCCCGCAGTCTCTGCCACCCCACACACCCACCCTGCCCACCTGCGTGGCCCCTGCGTGGCCTGTGCCGCTCACACCCCGGGTCCCAGTCGAGGTCGGGACCCAGGTCATTGTGGTCTGGCCTCCTCGGGCCCCGCCCCCTCCTGCCTCCCGTGTCCCTGCACCAGCTGCCAGCCAGCGCCCACCCCCTCTGTCTCCTCTGGGACTCTGTCTGCTGTTCCCCCAGGAAAGGGCCCGTCTCTGACATCAGCATCACCCCCAGCCAGGCCTTGGTGCTTCCGGGGCCTCCCCCTCCCCTGGGCCCGGGCCCCTGGCACTCACCGCTCCCCCCTGCAGTGCGAGGAGCTGGTGTACCTGTGGATGGAGCGGCAGAAGTCGGGGGGCAACTACAGCCGCCACCGGGCCCAGACGGAGAAGCACGTGGTGCTGTGCGTCAGCTCCCTCAAGATCGACCTGCTCATGGACTTCCTGAACGAGTTCTACGCCCACCCCCGGCTCCAGGTGCGCCCTGCCCGGGAGGGGGTGTCCTCCCTGAGGGGGACCGGGGGGCCGGGGCAGCCAGTCAGGCCGGCACAGGCGGGGCTGGGCTGACCCCGCCCGCGCCCCCACCGCGCCGCCCGCAGGACTATTACGTGGTCATCCTGTGCCCCACGGACATGGACATCCAGGTGCGCCGGGTCCTGCAGATCCCGCTGTGGGCCCAGCGGGTCATCTACCTCCAGGGCTCGGCGCTCAAGGACCAGGACCTCATGCGAGCCAAGTGAGCCCGCCCCCGCCGGCCGGTCTCAGGCCTGGCGCCGGGACGTCCCCTCCGGTTCTGGGAGAGGCTCAGAGGGGATGGGGGGAGGGAGGGCACGTCACCGCCGTGCCTGGGGGGCGAGGTGGCTGTGGGCGGGTGTCTGTAAAAGCAAGCTGACAGGGTGACTTGAGGGAAGACTGGGTTCTTAAATGGAACTTTCCAGAAGGTGCCCGTGGCTGTTCCGGGACTTGCAGGAGTCTGACGCATCCTTCTCGGGGGAATGTGGGTAGAGGGGAGGCCCGCCCGCCTCCTGGTCCCAGCCCCCTCCTGTCTCACCAGTAAAACCCGGCACAGGAGCCAGCCCCTGCCCAGAGATGAGGCAGCGGGCACAGTCTTTCCTCAAGTCACCCTGTGGCAGCGGGCACCATCTCCTGGTGGTCCCCACCCACCTCCAGGCCTGAGAGAGAGACAGTGGCTGCCAGGGACCGGCGTGTTTCCGATGATCCGTGGGGAGGCCCAGGCCTCTGAGCTCCCCTGTCCTGGGTCCCTCTGCGGCCAGGGGTCCTCAGGGCTGGGGGTGGGGGAGGTGGTTACAGGTCATGAGACTTGGGCAGCTCACCCCCGGAGGGGACAGGCTGGTGGTCGGGGTCCAGCGTCTCTGCCCACACGTGTTCCCCTTCATCCACCCCAGCCCCGCCTGGGTGAGTGGGGACACTGAGGATGGGCCCCGTGGCAGTCAGAGCCCCGACTGCATGTTGATGCTTCTCCATCAACATCAAGGAGGAGGGGTCTCGCCGGGGCCCAGCCCTCCCGGCCTCCACCCTGAGCCCCCAACGGCCGGGCGAGAGGGCGTGGGGCGGGTCCTCCCGCTCAGGTCTGTGCTCCGCAGGATGGACAACGGCGAGGCCTGCTTCATCCTCAGCAGCCGGAACGAGGTGGACCGCACGGCGGCGGTGAGTGCCCGGCCCCCGCCCCAGCCCCGGCCGCCGCCCCGCGCTGACCACACCCTCTCGGCCCCCAGGACCACCAGACCATCCTGCGAGCCTGGGCCGTGAAGGACTTCGCCCCCAACTGCCCCCTCTACGTGCAGATCCTCAAGCCCGAGAACAAGTTTCACGTCAAGTTCGCAGGTACTGTCGGGGGCGGAGGGGGGGCACGCGGGCACCGGGCAGCATGCTCCTCCCGGGACGGGGGGCTGGAGCACGCTGAGCCACAGCTGGCGGACAGCGGGCCCGTTCCCACCACTCGCGGTGCAGAGGGGCCCCATGCGGTCCTGCAGCAGGGGCTGGGTCCACGAGGGCCGGAGCCCAGGGCCGGAGAGGCAGGTGCACCTGCTGAGCATCTCCGGAGGGTGCCTGAGGGGGCGCCTGGGGGACGGGTGAGCAGGGCATTGATTGTGGAGCAGGGAGGGCTGGGGGCGCCCACCGACCGTCCCGCCCGCAGACCACGTGGTGTGCGAGGAGGAGTGCAAGTACGCCATGCTGGCCCTCAACTGCATCTGCCCGGCCACCTCCACCCTCATCACCCTGCTGGTGCACACGTCCCGCGGCCAGTGAGTGCGCCCGCCCGTCCGGGAGACGGGGGTGGGAGGCCTGTGATGGAGAGGGCGGGTGCGGCGGGCCAACGTCTCCTCGAAGAGGTGGGTGCTGTGGGGGAGATCACAGGTGAGGGCCCCGCTGAGGACGCCAGGCCCCCTCCCGACGCAGAGACCCTGAGCAGCCGAGTTTGGGGGGGTGGGCGGCGCCTGGGGATTGCTGGGGGCTCCAGGCTGGGCCCATCGAGAGCAAGACAGTGCGGTGGCCGGGAGGTGTGGTGCCAGGAGAACTGCATTTGGACCCAGTACCCGTTGGCAGGGCCTGGTTTTGGGGAATAGGCGTGTTTGGTTTGCAGTACCTGGTGGGGGTGGGGTTAGGGGTGGGGGAAATCCCAGCTGAGCCCTGGGACAGAGCAGGCTGCTGTCCTTTCTTTGGGGGACCAGACTGGGGTCCCTCTGACAGGGGCCTGGGCTGGTTATGGGATCTGAGCAGCCTTGGGGTCGGGCCCAGGCAAGGGAGGAGGACGCTGGCCAGGCCATGGAGGCCAGCCTTGACCCTGAAACACTTGGGGTCCCCTAAAACCCTTGGGTCTATAGCTTTAAACAATTAGCCAATTGACCCGAGGCCCAGCCAGGCAGGGAGAGGTCAGGGGTCTGGGTCAGGGTCAGGGTCAGGGTCAGGCCGGCGTGCTGGTGAAGTGCCGCTGGCTGCGGTGTCTCCGCACGCAGGGAAGGCCAGGAGTCCCCGGAGCAGTGGCAGCGCATGTACGGGCGCTGCTCGGGCAACGAGGTGTACCACGTGCGCATGGGCGACAGCAAGTTCTTCCGCGAGTACCAGGGCAAGAGCTTCACCTACGCCGCTTTCCACGCCCACAAGAAGTAGGCTCCGGGGGGCGGGGGGCGGGATCCCCGTCTCCTCGGGTCCCGGCGGGGCGGGTCACCTACGCCGCTTTCCACGCCCACAAGAAGTAGGCTCCGGGGGCGGGGCTCCCCGTCTCCTCGGGTCCCGGCGGGGCGGGGCTCGGCCTGGGGGCTGGAGGTCCGAGTCTGCATTTGGCCTGCATCCACCCCCCACATGGCCTCCGCTTTCTGACCTCGGGCCATCGGGTCAAGTGCGAAGGGAGGGCCCCACATTGGAGGGGAGGGGCCCCAAACCCTGGCCTCCGAGGACCTGGCCCTGCAGAGTGGATTAGAGGCAGGCCGCTGGGTGGGGCCTTTTTGAGCCCCGCCCCCTGTAGGTATTGGTGAGACCCGATGGGCCCCCAGGCGTGAGTGGGGCCCACGAGCCACGCCCCTCCCCAGGTATGGCGTGTGCCTCATCGGGCTGAAGCGGGAGGAGAACAAGAGCATCCTGCTGAACCCCGGCCCCCGGCACTCGCTGGCGGCCTCCGACACCTGCTTCTACATCAACATCACCAAGGAGGAGAACTCGGCCTTCACCTTCAAGCAGGAGGAGGCGGGGCGGGGCCTCGGGGCGCCCGGGCCGGGCCAGGCCTCCTCACGCCTGCCCGTGCACAGCATCATCGCTTCCGTGGGTGAGTTATGGCCCCCTGCCCTGCCCCAGCTCTTCTAGGCCTGGGCCTCCGTGTGCACGTCTGTCCAGGGGCATCCCTGCTCCTGCAGGCCTTCTCTGGTCGGTGTCCAATGCCTGCGGGTGGAGGCCACCCTGCACCGGCCTCCAGCCCCTTGTAGGGAGGGAGACCAGGCTTAGGCCCAGACCCCCTGGGGTGGCGCAGGTGGGTGTGACCCCAGGTTTCCCCCCGTCAGGCTGTGTCCACCTTCTGGGGAGACCACTGCTCCCTGCAGAGTCTGGGCGAGGGCGTGCCAGCCAGGTGGCCCCTCTGTTCCAGGGACAGTGGCCATGGACTTCCAGAACACGGAGTGCCAGCCGGCCCCGAGCGACGGGAGCAGCAAGCTGGCGCTGCCCTCTGAGAACGGCTCTGGCAGCCGGCGGCCCAGCATCGCGCCCGTCATGGAGCTGGCCGACAGCTCCGCCCTGCTGCCCTGCGACCTGCTGAGTGACCAGTCGGAGGACGAGACGATGCCCTCGGAGGAGGAGGGGCTGTCGGCGGTGGAGTGAGTGTCCCCGTGGGGCAGTGGCTGTGAGGTGCGGTGCCAGGAAGAGGCGGCGGTGGCCGGGGATCCCCGTGTGGTCGTCTGGGGTCAGGGCAGCCGCCGGCCGGTGGTCTGCGGACCGAGTTCCCGAAGGCTGGCCCCCGCACCCCGCTCTGTGCTCCGAATCCTGGCTCCCAGGCAGCTCCCGGGGGCCCCACAGAGCCCCGGGGGACCCCACACCCAGACACCACAGATGCCCCCTCAGGGGGCTCCTCGGTACAGTCTGCAGAGGCCACTGAGCAGAACCTGGGCCCTGGATGGGTTCCGTCCAGGCCTGGCCGCTGGCCCAGCTGCAGCTGCCGTCCTTCCTGCTGTCCATCTGTCCTCAGCTCGGCCACTAGCCAGGGTCGGGACAGACAGGGGGACCCTGACAGCAGGGCCGTGGCCCACTGGCCTGAACGTCCGTTCCTCCCACTGGGCCCTCGCCGTGGCCCTCCCGGCTCCTGGCCTTGCTGCTGGGTGCAGGGTGTAAGGACCCAGGCCAGCGGGCGGGCGGAGCTGGTGGCCTCGGAGTGCTGACCAGGCTGCCGCAGGCTCCTCTGGGTCTGGAGTGCTGGGTGGTCGCTGCTGCCGGCCGGAGGGTGGGATGGAGCTGGTGGTCCTGGGGGGCGCGGCCTTGCTGACGCGCCCGTGTCCACCCCAGGTACGTGAAGGGCTACCCCCCCAACTCTCCCTACATCGGCAGCTCCCCCACGCTGTGCCACCTTCTGCCCGAGAAGGCCCCCTTCTGCTGCCTGCGGCTGGACAAGGTAGGTGCCTCCCGGCCGTGTGACCGCACAGACTGACGCACGGACACGCGGCGGGAACGACCTTGCCCTTTCCCCGACCCCTGACCCAGCCCCTCGTCCTTCCTGGACGCCCGTTCCATCCTAGAGGCGTTTTTTCAGGTGGCAGTTCCCGCACCAAAGTCAGGGCCCAGTGTCGGGCCCATGAGCCGTTCTCCAAGGCGTGTGTGTGTGTGTGTGTGTGTGTGTGTGTGTGTGTGGTCCAACAGTCCTCGTTGTCCTGGTCCCGGGGGGTTCCCTCCTGGTGTGGGGAGGAGGGAGGAGGAGGGTTAGGGGGTTCCCCGGGGCCTGGCCTCAGCGTCAGCGTGGTCCCCTCCCCGCAGGGCTGCAAGCACAACAGCTACGAGGACGCCAAGGCCTACGGCTTCAAGAACAAGCTGATCATAGTCTCCGCGGAGACGGCGGGCAACGGGCTGTACAACTTCATCGTGCCGCTGCGGGCCTACTACCGGTCCCGCAGGGAGCTCAACCCCATCGTGCTGCTGCTGGACAACAGGTGGGGCACCCGAGGCTGCCCGGCCGGTAGGGGGGCCGGCGTGGCCCTGGGAAACGGCTCCCCGCCTGCAGCTGCCTGGCTCCCCACCAGCTCTGGCTACTGCACCTTCTGTCTCTCAATATCTGTCCATCTTCTCTCATGTCCCCAAGCTCCCCCCTACACACACACACAACCGTCAGCCCAGGAACCGCCCAGAACCCGGCCCCGAGCCGGGTCCACTTTGATTGTCTGGCCTGGGCGAGTCCCCCAGCTCTCCCCAGGGCCTCGGTTTCCCCTAAGAGAAATGGACAGCCTCTGGCCCCCAGGACAGCACCCACAGGACAGGTCTAGTCCTGCTCCCCAGGACGGCACCCCAGGACCTGCTGTCCCCCCAGGCCTGACCACCACTTCCTGGAGGCCATCTGCTGCTTCCCGATGGTGTACTACATGGAGGGCTCCGTGGACAAGTAAGGCCCGGGCCCGGGCCCCGCCACCTAGCAGGACCCCCCTTCCCCTCCTGTTCCCAGGGGTGGGGGGAGGCAGCGGGGCCCAGGAGCACCGGCATCCCAACCGCTGGTGGCTCGTGCAGCCTGGACAGCCTGCTGCAGTGCGGCATCATCTACGCCGACAACCTGGTGGTGGTGGACAAGGAGAGCACCATGAGCGCCGAGGAGGACTACATGGCCGACGCCAAGACCATCGTCAACGTGCAGACCATGTTCCGGTGAGGCTTCGAGGCCCCTCACTCACACCTGGGCCCACAGATTGCTCTGACTCCCTTCCCTACACCCAAACTACAGGCCCCCCATCCTCTCCTCCATCTCTGAACCCAGGGTGCCCCCTGAGCACCCTGACCTGTGACCCCGAGACATCCCCACACCCTCCCCAATTTCACCTGTGACCCTGAGACACCCCACACCCTCCCCAATTTCACCTATGACCCCGGGACACCCCCATACCCTCCCCAATTTCACCTGTGACCCTGAGATACCCCCATACCCTCCCGACCTCACCTGTGACCCCGGGACACCCCCACACCCTCCCCGACCCCACTGTGACCCTGGGAAACACCCCCATGCCCTCCCGACCTCACCTGTGACCTCGGGACACCCCCACAGCCTCTTCCCCAGCCTCAGCATCACCACGGAGCTCACGCATCCTTCCAACATGCGGTTCATGCAGTTCCGCGCCAAGGACAGCTACTCTCTGGCTCTTTCCAAACTGGAGAAAGTGAGCGCCCCTCCCCCGCCCGGCCTGCCGAGCCATAACCCCTCGGGGTGTACCCCAGGCCCCCTTCTCCCCACAGCCCCCATCTCTCTGCTCTGGAGCTGGGGCCCCAGTGTGAGCAGTGGGGACACGGAGCCTGGTGCTCAGGGCTTGCTCAGCGGCTGGTGCCTGTCCTCATGCACACGAATGCATATGGCACACCGCACACGGGTGCACACACGCCTTCCACACACGCCTGCACACGCGTGTGCCCCTGGGTCGAGGGCCCTGGCCCCGCTGAGCCGCCCTTTCCCGCAGAGGGAGCGGGAGAACGGCTCCAACCTGGCCTTCATGTTCCGCCTGCCGTTCGCCGCCGGCCGCGTCTTCAGCATCAGCATGTTGGACACGCTGCTGTACCAGGTCAGCGGGAAGAGGACGCCGCCCGCAGCCACTCTCTCCGGCCGCTGAGTCCCGCCAGCGTCCTGGTCCGAGTGACCCGCCTCCCCCATGCCCCTCTGTGGTGGCTCTGGGCCCCGCCCCTGCCCAGCCCCGTGGGGACTCCCCTCCATGTCCCTCTGACTGTCTGGCCACGTGAATGAGGGACGGGGCCAGAGAGGCCTCCGTGCGGTGGGCTGGCACCGAGGCTGGGGCGCTTGGCTGCGCATTGGGGCACGGTGGTCAGTCGGGGTGCCCGGCCTCACCTTGCCCCTCCCCCGCAGTCCTTCGTGAAGGACTACATGATCTCCATCATCCGGCTGCTGCTCGGGCTGGACACGACGCCCGGCTCCGGCTACCTCTGCGCCGTGAGTGACGGGGCTGGGCTGGCACCCCCGGGGCAGCACAGGCCAGGCACCTGCCCCTGCGCCGGCCCCGCTCAGGCCACCCCTCCCCCGCCCCTCCAGATGAAGATCACGGAGGCCGACCTGTGGATCGGCACCTACGGCCGCCTCTTCCAGAAGCTCTGCTCCTCCAGCGCCGAGATCCCCATCGGCGTCTACCGGACCCAGAGCCACCTCTTCCCCACGGAGGTGGGTGGGCGGGACCCGGGACCCGTGCCCGACCCGCGCTCTCCATTGTAGTTTGGGGGTCCAGCCTGTGTGCATCTGCCTGCCCTGCAGGTGCCCATGAGGGGCTCAGGCAGAGTTGGGGGGAACACCCCCAGGGACCCAGGCTGCCCCATTTCCTTTGCAGCCCCACGACCTCCGAGTCCAGGTGAGCAGCCCCTCCAAGCGTAACCCCGACGCGTCTGCCGTCTGCGGAGTCCGGCCTGAGCCGACCCACCTGGCGAGCCAGACCCACTGGCCCGGGAGGTGCCGGCCCCGGGCAGCACCAGGGAGCTGGTCCCGGGACCCTTTGGCCACGGAGCAGCTCTGAGCTCCAGGCGTCCCCCTCCTGTGCAGACTGAGGCCCGGGGTGGGGAGCCCCGGCCGCCGAGCACACGTGCCATCTGCACGCCATGCCGTGGCCCGTCCCAGCGGGGCCTCCCTCCCTGCCCAGCCCCGCCCCTGAAGGTGCTCATATCACCCCAGAGCCACACACAGGCCCTGTGCTTCCCAGTGCACGTGCTCTGGTTTCTCCGGCCACCCTGACAGGAAGGCCCAGAGAAGAGGGAGCGGGCGGTGGACAGGCCTGCAGCCACGGCGGGGCCTGGGCCTCGGGCTTAGGAGGGGGCTCAGCCTTGCCCCCCGCCCCCCTAGATGGAGAAGGAAGGCACTTGTGTTCCTGGGCCCTGCGGTCCCCCACAGGAGGGACTGTCCTCCCACCAACCGGCTCCCCAGCTCTGCCCCCTCCCTAGCCCTGCACCCCTTTCCCGGCCCTGCACCTCCTCCCTGGGTTCCTTGTCCCTCTCTGGCCCCGTACCCTCTCCCTGACCCTGCACCCCCTCCCTAGCCCTCCACCCCCTTCCTGGCTTCTACCCCCTCCCGGCCCCTGGCCCCCTCCCTGGATCCTGGCTCTCCAGCTCTCACCACACCCCCTCGGCCAGTCCCAGGTCTCGGTGAGCATGGAGGACTGCGAGGACACGCAGGAAGCGAAGGGACCCTGGGGCGCACGGGTGGGGTCTGGCGGCAGCACCCACGGCCGGCACACGGGCAGCGACCAGGCCGAGCACCCGCTGCTGCGGCGCAAGAGCCTGCAGTGGGCCCGGAGGCTGAGCCGCCGGAGCTCCAGGCACACGGGCCGGGCGGCCGCCGAGAGCATCAGCCAGCAGCGCGTCAGCCTGTCCCGGCGCTCCGAGCGGCAGGAGCTGTCCGAGCTGGTCAAGAACCGCATGAAGCACCTGGGGCTGCCCACCACCGGCTACGGTAAGGCCGGCGCGCCGCCACCGCTCCTACCGCCCACCTGTCCGCCCGCCCGCCGGGCCGCTCCAAGCACCGAGGCCGGTCAGGCCCTCCCAGAACCGGTGCTGCAGCCCCCAGTTTGCCCATCTGTGGGAACCGGGAGGCTGCAGGCGGGGAGCGCTCAGCTGGGCGCCCTGAAAGCCTCGGGCACAGATTCAGGGTGGGGACCGATTGGCCACCCCGGCCAGACCCACAGGCCATCAGCCAGGCAGGGGCCCCTCACGGAGAAGGGACGGGCAGGGGCACCTTGCCCAGCCCTCCATCCGCCGGAGCCTGGGGGTCGGGCAGCTGGGCGGCGGCAGGACCCTCTGCCGCTGTCCGTGTGGCACCCACGGCGGCTCCCACGGCAGAGCCACCCCTTTCCGCTGCTTCAGGGGGATGCCGCCTTCGTCAGCAGGTCCAGGCCCCCTTCCCTGTAGCTTGTTTTGGGGAGACGTTTGTGAGCGTCACCGAGAACAGGCCTGGGTGGCCCGCTGGCTCAGAAGAGAGCAATCCCCTTCTCCTTCTGGAGATGCTGCCTCTGTGGATGGGGCCGAGGGCCCCGGCTCCTGCCTGTCCACTCGCTGGGCTGCTCCGGCTCCCGGGCTGCGCTGGGTTCCCACAGGACCTCTGCACGCACGGCTCGGCCCGGCTCCGCCTGCTCCCGCCTGCTTCCTGCCGTCGCCTCCTGGGTCGGGGCCCACGAGCCCCTGCCCAGGGGGTCAGCTGGCTCGGCTCGGCCGGCGTCCCCCAGGGCTCACGTGGGCCGGGCTGTCCACTAGTCGTGCAGCCCTGGGTCCGTGGGGGACACGAGGCCAGGTCTGGGGGACAGTGACCCATCAGGGCCTTGGCGGGCCTGCCCCCCAGCCCCCTGCAGTCTGCCTGTCCCCTCTGCTGACCCTGCCCGGCTGGGAGCATCACCCCTTCCCGGGGGGCACGGGTGCCGAGCGGGGTGTGGGGAGTGGCAGGTGGAGATCCTGGCCGCCACCCCCGACTCCGGCCTCGCCACCCTGCCGCCCACAGAGCTGGCAGAGGAGCCGACTTCCACTCGCTTCCACTCGCTTCCCAGGCGGCCGGCCTCCGCGTGCAGCCGCTGCCCCTCCCGCCGAGCCGGGCCTGCTGCTTGCTGACCTCTCTCTCTCTGTCTCTGTCTGTCCCTCTCCTGTGTGTTCCGTAGAGGATGTAGCAAATTTAACAGCCAGTGATGTCATGAATCGGGTAAACCTGGGATATTTGCAAGGTAATTCTGCTCCGGCGGTGGCCAGCAGGGGGTTAGGCCGCAGGGAGGGTCCCTGCAGACGGGCCTCGCGCTCCCAGCATCCACCACAGGCACCTCGGCAGCCCTCCTCCCCCTGTGGCAACTGCTGGTTCTGGCTCCAGGGTCCTGGTTGGTCCGTCCTGGACAATCCCTGCCCTCCGCGCGTCCATCCCGTTCTTGTCTAAGCGTCACGTCGTGCTGACCTTGTGGGCGGCCCACCTGGCCAGCAGCTGCCCCCTGAACCCCGGGTCCCCCCGGGTCTCTCTGGGAAGCACCCAGATGGATGGTCCCAGCCAGGGTCCCGCCCTCGTGGTGGACATGGTGAAGCCAGCTCCCCCCGAGACTCTGTGGGCCACCCCAGCGAGTGGAGGACTGACATTCTGCCCCGAGACCCCACCACAGGCCTTGCCGTCCATCCGCCTCCTTCCCCGGGGACCCCTGTGGCCCTGGGGTGGCCCTCCATTCAGGGTGTCGGAGCTGACAGGCCCAGGACGGAGCCTCCGGGGCTCCGGGCTGGTGTAGGCACCACAGTTCACGTGCTTTTCCTCGTGACCCTGAGGGGCCAGACCAGCCAGTGTCGGCTCCCACAAACAGGCTGCACTGCAGTCCTCGCCCCACTTCCTGCCAAGGCTCCCTGGGGTGGCCATCCTGCAGGGTCACTGGGGGTCCCCAGGTGGTGTTTCCTGAGCCCCCATTCACGTGTGGGCCCGAGGGGTGCTCGGACCAGGACGTAAAGCCAGAGGGAGGCATGATCCTGTGTGAGGGGGGAGCTGACCCTCTTAGCTAAGCCTGCAGGGAGGTTCCCCCAGAGGGTGTCGTCCTAGGGCCCCTCTGCCCTGCAGAGCCCCAGCTGCACCCCCAACCCAACTCCTTCCTGACAGCCACGTGGAGGGAGGCCCCAGGTACCCCCAGTTTGTAGAGGAGGAAACGGGGAGGTGTGAGAGGAGAGAGTGGACAACAGGGCCAGCTCCCTGTGGAAGCTGGAATGCAGGGGGTGAGGTGCAGAGGGAGGGGGTACCACCCTTGGTCACGTGCCAGGAAAGGTGTCCCCAGCCTCAGGGAGCACATTGGTGGTAAAGCCGCCGGTCCTGGGGGACCACAGTCTTGCCCCGTGACTGACCACGCCCCTTCCATGTCCCCCCCTGACAGCACCCCCTCCCCACAGCACTGCCTGCTGGGTCCATCTGGTAGGTTAAGGACACTGTGGCCCATCCCCGGGAGACGGGGGGCCAGGGTGGGGCCCAGGCTGGCAGGCGCGTGAGAGGCTCCAGCTTCAGCGGGCACTGGCCCCGAGGGGCCCTGGCCAGACCAGCCCCTCCACTCCCGTGTCTTCACTGGTGCGTGTGCCCGCGTGGCCGCCTGCTGAGGGTGTGATCCACGGTTGGGCCCTGAGCCTCCTTCCTTCCCTGCCTGGGCCCCCGGGTACTGCAGGTCCAGGCCCCCTCTCTGCTGCTCACCCCAGAAAAGCACGGGGTCGCGCTCTGGCCGGGAGGGGCCTCCCCGTACAGCCTCCAGCACAGCCTCCCGCTTGGCACCCGGCAGCTCCTGCCCCAGGGTCCAGGCCAAGGGTTTCAGGAGGAGAGCATGACTATTGGGCAAAGGGCTTAGAGCTTGACACCCGGTGACTGTCCCAGGGCCCCACGTGGGTGTTGGCCGGAGGTCCCCCTGTGCCCGCCGCCCCCCACCCCGGAGCACTGGGGCTCAGACACGCGGGGCCCGTTCGCTCTCAGGTTCGAACCCGCAGCCCGACCCCTGGTCAGTGGTCCGGTCTGTATCTGCCCTCCGCCAGGAGGAGCAGGAGCAGGGGCAGGGCCGCCCAGGCAGGACCACGGAAGGCTGTCCCTGTGACTGACGGCTGCTCGGAGGCAGGAGGGGCCCTCAGACGCCCCCAGCTGGCAAAGGCAGGCCACGCACCGTGCAGGGCATTCGGGCCTCTGCCGGTGGGGGCCACCCCCCGTGTTTGGCCGCAGACCCCGGTGAGGGGACAGGTGTTTCTCTGGAGCCCGTCCTCACCCCTGCGGGCCACACCCCACCGCCACCCAGGGAGTGGGGCGCCGGCTGTCCCCCCACAGGCCCTGCATGTGCCAAGGGGTCCCATTGGGCTGACGGCCGCGGGAGCCGGTGTCGGACAACAGGACAGGAGCTCAGAGCAGGAGGAGGAGCAGGGTCCTGGGGCGGGATGAGCCTAAGGCTGGGTCAGGTGTACAGAGGCGTGTGGTGTGTGCAGGTGTCCCTGGTGTATGCAAGGGCAGGGGCAGGTGCAGGTGTGCTCGGTGCCTCTGTCGGAGCTGCCCTGTCTGTGAGACACTGGCTGCTCTGGCTGAGCAAGCTGCCTGGGTGTGGGCAGGAGCTGGTGCTGCTGTGCCGGCTGGGGCTGGGGCCAGGGATGGTGTCCATGGGAGGACCCTTTGCGGCTGGGGCTGGGGCCGGGGTTGGTGTTCATGGCGGGGCCTGTGACGGCTGGGGCTGGGGCTGGGGCTGGGGTTCATGGGGGGACACCTGTGCCGGCTGGGACTGGGTCGAGGACGGTGTCCATGGGGGGCCAGTGCTGGCCGAGTTGCCAAGTGGAAGACTCGGGCAGGATGGCCAGGAAGGGGGGACGGTCCGTGGCTGGCAGAGCCCCGGCTGCTCCCGGCGGAGGGTGACGGCCCTGGGCCCTGTCTCCCCTGCAGACGAGATGAACGACCAGCAGAACACCCTCTCCTACGTCCTCATCAACCCCCCGCCCGACACGCGGCTGGAGCCCCACGACATCGTGTGAGTGCCGGTCCCGCCGGTGGCACCGCCCCGCCCTCCACCTGGACGTCCGCCAACACGCCGGCCGCCTTCCGTGGGGGCGGCATTGACACCAGCCCCCCCCCCACAGGTACCTCATCCGCTGCGACCCCCTGGCTCACGTGCCCAGCAGCGCCCAGAGCCGCCAGAGCAGCTGCAGCCCCAGGCTGGCCTGCAGCCCCGAGACGCGCGACGAGACGCAGCTCTGAGCCGGCGCCGCCTGCCCTGGCACGCGGAGCGATGCATGAGCGGCATGTTCTGGCCCAGGCCGCCCGCCCGCCTGCCGAGGCTGCTCCAGAAACGCCACCAGGAGGAGGCCTCCGTGAGTGAGGGAACCTTTAACCTGTTTCCGTGAAGCCGCACGGTCTGTCTGCACGAACACACTGACAGCTGTGACTGCGCGGGGGCGGGCACGGCGCTGCACACGCACAGGATGGGAGAGGCGCGGCCCGCGGCCCGTGTTCCTGTTCGCCGCCCTGGGCCCGGCTGGTCTCGGGCCCAAGGTCGCCAGGGTCTGGGTCACGGGCGGAGCTCCAGCACCTGCAGCGGGAGCCCATCCACAGGAAACTCAGAAGCACAGGGGCCCCGGCTCACCAGGAGCCAAAGGGGCGGTTCTGGACAGAGTGTTGGGGGCGTGGAGGGAGGTGGGGCCCGGGACACCCCAGGCTCCCGCAGGCGAGACTTGGGGCGATGGAGAGGCATTTGCACAGACTCTGCAGCGCCGCGTCCGCGGGCACCGGGCAGACAGCCTCCCCAGCCTGCTGGACGCCCTCCTAACCCTGACCTGAAGCACAACCTGGCCCCTGGGCCGAGGCCGCGTGGCTGGAACCAGGTGTTCTCTTCGAGGGCGGGGCTCTGCCAGGCCCCCCCCGCGGTTCCCTCGTGGTGGTGACGGACAGGTCTGCGCGGTCAGTGCCGGAACCTTCTATTAAACGATGCTTTCTGCAAACACAAGGCTGTTGTCGGGCTCCCCGGGCGGCTTTGCGCTCCAGGCCTGGTCTCCCCCTTCAGCTGCCCAACTGCAAGTGTGAAACATCTGCTGTGGCTCCACCCCACCCAGGACCGCAGGGACGCCCACCCCAGCACATGCCCCTGGCCGGGCACCTGGAGCAGGAGGCAGGGCCCACAAGGTCCGGGCAGCTGGGCAGCAAGGCGGGGGAGCCCAGGGGTGGGGGAGTCCAGGGACCCCGGCACTGCCCACAGCGGTGTGGCTCGGGCTGGTGCAGCCTGGGGCGTGGGGACAGGGCCACTTGGGGGGAGGTGTGGGCCACCGGCACCCAGGTTTTGCTCAGGGAATGCCCAGCTGCCAAGGGACAAGCCCATCTTGGTTCCAGGTTGGGGTGGGAGAGGGACCAGCCCCGAGGGAGGGCTGCAGGCCCCCAAGTAGCTGTGCGGGGGCCTCGGGAAGGGGCTGCGATGGGGTGGGACCCGGTGCTCGGGATGGCGTGAGGCTGCGAGAGTGCGGGAGTTTGGGGCCCAGCCGGGGGTGTCACGGCTCCGAGTCTCCTCTGGCGCCGTCACCTGCAGCAGAGCCCCCCACTCCTGGCACCCCTGCCCAGGTCCCTGTGGGGGAGGGGACCTGCCTGGTCACTGGACGGGCCTCCACCTGGGGCTCAGCCCGACCCCACACTGGAAGTCACCTGACTCAAGGTCACGGGTGCCGGGTGGGGCTTGGGTTCCGCTCACACTGGGTGGCAGGCGGGCCCAGTGAGGGGAGCGGTGAGGACGCTCCGTTAATAGAAAACATCACCGGTTCGACTTCTCTCTCGCTGTGTTGCGTTGGCCTTGCTCTGTCAGAGCCGGGGTCTGGCTCCCGGTGCTTACGTTTCAGCACGCTGACGTGTCTGTGGTTGGGTTTTGCGTTGTGTTACTAACAGAGCTCAGGGAGCCGCCGTCGGTCCCGTCCCCGGGAGCCTGTCTGGGCGCAGGACGCGGGTCCTCGAGGCCTGAGCCACAGCCCAGAGGCAGGCACCCCTTCCCCTCCCTGAACCGCCTCTCCACCCTGGTGCACCCGCCGTGGCCTCACAGGTGCCTTTCCTCGGTGGCTCAGGGCTGAGCCTGTGAGCCGCAGGCTCTCCTACTCCCTGAGGGCCGGGCGGGCCCAGAAGCTTGCAGGGTGGACGCCAGCTGGGGTCTGCGGTCTTGGCGGCAGCCAGTGGCTCCAGGTCCAGGACGTCCGTCCACCTGCCTGGGGCCTCTCGGGCTGGGGCCGAGCGCGCTTCCTGGCATTTCCATCTCCGTCCCCACCAAGGTCGCAGGAGCTCCCAGCGGGCCCTCACCTGAGCCTGCCCACCGGGCCCGCAGTGTCCGCCTGAGCCCTTGCACTGCAGGGCCTTCCACCGGGCTCTGGCCACGAGCGCTGAGCTGGGAAGGACAGTTACGTCTGGACGGACAGCCCCGGGCCTGGCCGAGTCTGGGCCCTCGGGTGGCCACCCAGCCCCTGGGACCTGCAGAGCTGGCCTGGGAGGCGGCTCGTGCAGCTTCGCAGGTGGACAGACCACATGGAGAAAGGCCGAGTTTGGTGGGAGCGGCTGCCATTGTGTGGCTGGGAGGAAGGGGCCAGCTCCGGGGACAGAGCAGGTCCCTGGGAAAGGCTGTCGGCCCCAGTAGCAGCGGCTACAGGGTTAAGCCTCTGCCTGACCTCATGGCAAAGCCACAAGTCCCAGCTTATTCTCTCTCTCTTTTTAAAATATATTTTATGGATTTTTTTTACAGAGAGGAAGGAAGAGGGATAGAGTTAGAAACATCGATGAGAGAGAATCGATCAGCTGCCTCCTGCACGCCCCCTGCTGGGGATGTGCCCGCAACCAAGGTACATGCCCTTGACTGGAATAGAACCTGGGACCTTTCAGTCCATAGGCCAATGCTCTCTACACTGAGCCACACTAGTTTCAGCTCTCTCTTTTTTAAAAATATATTTTATTGATTTTTTACAGAGTGGAAGGGAGAGGGAGAGTTAGAAACATCGATGAGAGAGGAACATCCATCAGCTGCCGCCTGCACATCTCCTACTGGGGATGTGCCCACAACCAAGGTACATGCCCTTGACCGGAATCAAACTTGGGACCCTTCAGTCTGCAGGCCAACGCTCTATCCACTGAGCCACACCGGTCAGGGCTCTTTGTCTTTTTCTATATCCTTCGCCGCCCTCCCTCAGGCTTGCCGAACCCTTGGCTGTGCTGGCACGGCACCTGTGGCGCAGTGCAGCCTGCGTTGGGGGAAACGGCGCTGTCAGGCGAAAGGACGCTCCGGTGAAGCATGTGCAGAAAGGTAAGGAGCAGAGTTTAGTGGAAACCAGGTGTCAAACCTGGGAAATGCAGGACGGCAGGGAAAGAACGAACACGGACCCATGCTTAAGGCTCTGCTCCAAGCCCGGGGCTGTTCTGTGAGGTGGGAACAGCTTTGATTCGTTGGGTTTTGTGAGTGAAACCTGCCCGTGGTTTCCTGAGGAAGAAGAGGTAAAGGTGAGGCGTGGGAGAAGGTAGGAAAACAGCTTGGCGGCCGTTGTAAGCTGCAGGTCCAGAGGAAACGCCTGCCTCTACTTTGGGTGGGTGGTCCCTGATTCGGGGCTGCCCGAGCCCGCTCCAGAAGGGAGGGAAGGAATGTGGCAGGGGAGTCAATGCAGAGGAAACAAGGCCGCCAGAGGCTTCTGCCTCCACCAGGCCCTGAGGCTGCAGCTCCCGGGGGAGAGTGCCCTCGGGACCACGCGCTTCCTCCCGAATAGGAGCGAGGGTTGGAGGAAGCGGGGACAGCGCGGCGGGTGGCGATGATGGGGTCGGATGCACACATGCAAGGAGCTTACTGCCGCTCACCAGCCTCCTTTCACCCCTAAACCAGCAGGAAAAAGGAGGTGCCTTTGTCTCCACTCCAGCGGACTCTGCGTGAGGCCAGGCAGGCTGGGCAGATGCTTCGGGGAAAAGGGGCCCAGGATCTGATGTTAGGTCTTTTGAATGGTGACGCGGAGTCGTACAGCGGCCTCCGCGGGGTTAGCCCAGGGGAAGGACGTACAAACTGGACGACGGTTTGAACCAGCTCGTCACGATGGGGGGAAGGTTGTGTTTCTCTCTTTCCAGAAGGAGCAGCGCAGCCAACGTGGGTGCCAGAGCGTTACGTGCGTCACCACCATGGACCAGACAAGCTGCGTGTCCCCTCGTGCAAAAGACCGAGCTGCCCCGATGACACCAAGCGGAAAAGGAAGATGGCGCAGGCCACCAGGAGACCGAGGGGCCGGCCAGCGGCTGAGGCCCAGCAGAGGCAGAAGAGCAGGAAGTGGAAGCTGCTCCCCCGCCATGTTTCTGGCCTCATAGCGTTGGTTAGCGCCGTCTTCTGCAGAGCCCTGCGCAGCCGAGTCCCAGGACCCTGAGTACATCAGCAAAAGCAGCTGCTTTGGTGGAAAACGTCACTGTGGTTTGACTTCTCTCTGGTGGTGTTGCGTTGGCATCGTTCTATCAGTGGCCGGGGTTTGGCTCTTGATGTTTAAGTTTTAGAACGTTAATGTGTCTGTGGTTTGGGTTTTGCATTGTTTTGTTATTAATAGAGCTTTGTCCTTAATGTTTACATTTTACTCCAGGATCTCGGCAGTGGAACAGCGGAGCCACGCAGGGGCCGGGAAACGTCTGCTCTCAGGCCTGGAGCCTCTCCCGTACTCGGAGCTCCGAGGACTCGTGCACGACCGTGTGAAGGTTCTAAGTCGGCGGCCATAAAAGGGTGAGATGTAGGGAGGGGCTATAGGGTTAAGCCTGGGACTGACCTATGGGAAAAGCCACAAGCAAGTCCCAGCTAGGAGGGCACAGCCCTCTTATGAACCCCCTAGGTCCTTTCTGGACAGCTAATGGGCTGTGGGAGGGGCAGCAAGTGCTGCCAAAATGAGGGAAACACACAAGAACACTGACTGTGGAGAGCACACCGTTTACCTCTGGCTGTAAAGGAAAGCATCAGCTTGCCGTCGATCTCCTCTGTGGCCTCAGCAGGCACAGAAAGGTCCACCTCGTCCAGGTTAGTCTCTCTACATCCTCCCTCCGGTGACCAACCCTGGGCTCCACTGGCCCGGCACCAGCCCGGGAGCAGTGCTGGGACCTGAGCAGGCACGTGAGCCAGGACCACCTCACACACGTGCTTCATAAAAAGCAATTGTTCACTTTATTACAGTTTAGTGCTTTTGTAAAATAAATATCATAGAATATCAAACAGACAGTGAGGGACAGCACGCTGTGCAGAGCGTGTACAGTCATGGGGCCTCCCACCGCACACACGACGGGACTAGCGGCCCTGGGAGATGTTGGGGGAGACAGGGGATCCCTACATCCCTTTAGGGTTCGTACCGTTGCCCCCTCTCCACCTATAACTGTGGGACAGTCACATCTGACCTCATCTCTACTGACCTTCGCTTTGTTCTGCAGTTGGAGACAGATTCAAGTAACACTCCAAGAAAACATGTGCAAAACCAACACGCGTGACTCCAGGATCTTGGCAGCGGGTGTCACGCAGGGGAACGTCTGCTCTCAGGCCTGGAGCTCCGAGGACTCGCGCACGACCGTGCGAAGGTTCTAAGTCAGCGGCCAAACTGAGTGGCCAGCGTGGGCACACGCTCCAGGCGCTGCTCTGCCAGAAGCAGGAGCCGAGGCGGACGCATCGGACAGAGACGGAAGGGAGCCGCCAGCTCCAGGGTCACGTCGCAGGGAAACATGCTGAGTGACAAAGTGCTGTCCCCAAACCTGCTTTATTCCCGTGGCCAAGTCACCAGAATCTTCCCACGCCGGGAGCGGCCAGGCCCACACCCTTCGCCTCGCAGCCTCGAGGTGGCCGAGCGTCTCGTAAACTTCTGAGCAGCAAGAACAAGCATCGTTTTCAGAAACCGTAGGGTTGGACGTACACGTTGGCAGTTGACACATCAATAAATATCAGTTTCCAAGAGAACAAGACCCAGGACGAGCTCCTTCCCAGAAGATGGCCGAGCTCCCAAGGCCGTCACCACCAAGGGGGCGGGGGGAGGGGGGGGCAGGCAGAGACAAAGGAAATCGCTGTGGTTTATGCTGACGGACTTCAAGTAACAGGGACGGCATGACCGCAGCAGCCCGGCCCGGCGTGCACTTCCCCACGCCTCCTGGCTCCTGGGTGGGGAAGGGACCCTGCCCTCCGTCCCGAGGTCTGTGGCTCTGCACCCCGTACCGGAGGGACGAGAGGAAGGGGGCGTGGGCACCACGCACCGTCCCTCACTTGCGCGCCTGGGTCTTCTTGGGCGCGGCCGGCCGCTTGGGCTGCCACAGGTGGTTGTGGATGGTGAGCGCGTCCACGCTGACCGACATGGTCTTGGCGGGGATCAGGTTGAACTGCTTGCGGTCCGAGCTGTACTTGTAGAGCTTGTCGATCATCTTCTTGGAGATGCTCCTGGGCCCGGTGCCCGTGAGCTTGCAGATCTCCTCCGAGTCGGGGTAGTAGCAGTAGAGCGCACGGAACTGGCAGCCGGCGTCGCGGAACAGGATGATGTAGTGGTTGGCCTCGCACTTCTCCAGCTCCTGCGGCACGGGGGGGCAGAGAGCCTCAGGGGGTGCCCGCTCTCCCACAGCCCGTTTCCAACGGCTCCTCGCTGGAAGGGCCGGGGACAGCGCTCCTGCGAGGTGGGAGCGGCGTGGCCCTGGGAGGTCACAGCCACCAGCACCCCAAGAACGACCGAACCTCCACCCTCCAGGCCCCAGGCTCCAAGCGGAGCCACTGCCTTCCCTCCCACCCCCCTGACCCCCTGGCAGCCCCTCCCGTTTCTCTGTCCAGCTTCTGTGCTTCCCTGAGGCCGCCCGGCGAGGGGCACCAGCAGGCCTGGGCACCACGCGAGCAGCGGTGCGTGTAATCACCAGCGCGCTTCCCGCGAGGAAGACTCACGCCTCTGCCTCACTGGGACACGGGGACGGAGCTCACCTCCAGGATGGAGTTCTTGTGCGGCTCGTTCACCTTGCCGGCCAGGCAGCAGTGGGAGACGGCGTTGTGGATGATGGGCTTGTTGGACTTGCTGCTGGGCTCCTTGAAGAGCTTGGGACCTGTGGGGGCGGACGTGGCGTGAGTGTCCTGGCGCGGCGTCGGCCGGGCTCCATTGGATGCCCCAGGTATTTCGAAAGAATTGTGAGTTAGAGTTTTTAAATAAACGAAGGAAGAGACCGTGGCTGATCATCTATCCCCTTCCTAACACCAGTCTCTGATGTCAGAACGAGACACGGCCCGGAACTGACTTTAAAGTCTAAGGTGCCCGGTGCTCAGGACACGCTGGGCCCGGCGGCACAGGTGGACAGGCGTGTCGCTGCCCCCCCCCCCCCCCAGGCCGCTTGAGTGACAGTGCAGTTCTGGGGACGTGCCCGTGACCCCGAGCGGGTGTGCCGTGACCTAGGGGCGGCGTCACCTGTGTACTCGGCCACAGAGGCGAGGGAGGACGTGGCGGACGCCGTCTCCCAGTCCCGGTCGGTGCTCCTGCTGGGGTTGCGGCTCAGGATGGGCAAGGCTTCTAGGGACTCAACCCTGAGGAAAGGGACAGAGGGGAGAGGGTGGCACATGCGTCCCCTCCCACCCCACAGGGTTGCGCGGCCTGTAAGACGGCTGCACCTTGTGTGAGGAGGGCTGATGGTAGTGGGAGGAGTCACCCATGAGTGGTCTGTCCCCACAAACAATCATAAACCTGCAAAGACGCAGAAATCCAGCCCTCCTGCAGCCGCCACACATAGTGAAGATCCTGGAAGGCGGGCGGCGGGGGCCTCACCGACCACAGCCGGGATCTCTGCGCTGAGCACTGGAGCTGGGATCCAGCTCAGGTAACCCCATCCCAGGAACGAAAACCAACCAGAACCCAGTCCGAGAGGAACCCTCCATGAAGCTCAGGCGATGGGGCCACGGACTGGGCAGAGGCAGGGACAGCCTGGCCACAGGGTGCCATGCAGGGCGGGTGGGGGACCTGCAACCAGCAGGCCCAGTACTTGAGGTTTCTGAGGCCCCAGCACCTCCCCTACACACTCGTCAATCCCAGGGTCTCAGGGCCGTGGAACAGCCACCTTCACAACCCTCGTCGAAGTGTCCGGTAGCTCCGAGGACACACCCTCCCACGCTGTTCGCACCCAACCTCAGCCTACGCAGGGGAACCACCCCGAGTGGCACTCAGCAAGCCCGACCCACATCCGGGTCCAGGCCGAGAGGGGGGGCTGGGGGCTGCAGGGACCCCTGACGGCGGACACCTGACCATGCTTGGGGCTGAGGGCGCTGGCTCCCATGTGGTGGCGCGAGAGCACCCCGTCCTTACCGTGGGGCGGGTGTGCCCCCCGAGTGGACGCTCTCGGGCTCGGTCGTCGCTGCGGAGGCCAAGGACAGGCTGGAGCCCGACTGGGCCCGGCTCAGGTTCTCCGCTGCCGAGAGAGAGGCTCTCGTGAGACGTGGGCTCGTCCTGCCAGTTTGTGCACAGAAAGCAGAGGGACCAGCCCCCCGAGCGCCGCCCTGAGCTCTGAAGCCCCCTCACACCCCGGCGCCGGGAGGGCACGCTTACGGGTGGAGGAGCACTTGGTTCCCGAGTCGCCGCGCGGCTCCTCCCGGTGGACGGACTTCGGCCGGGGCTTCCTCGGTTTGGACTTGGCGTTGCCCAGCCCCTGCTCCTCCAGAATCTGCTGCTGCTTCCGCCGCAGGTACTCCTGCTTGATGAGCTCCCGCCGCGCCTTCTCCTCCTCCTTCCGTATCCGATCTTCCTCGGCTTTGCGCCTGCCCGACACCCGGACAGTCCCGTCAGAGGAAAGCCTCCCGCAGCGGGGCCTGGGGACTGGGGCCCAGCCCCTCCCGGGTCCCAGCCAGCCCCTGCACCCCCGCCTCCGGGCCCCGCAGCATGTGCCGTATCACCTGGATAAAGGCACAGCTCCCAGGGGAGGGTGAGAGACCAGGTGGAGCAGGATCAGGGGGACATGACAGGAGCCTGGCCCTGTCCCTCCCGGCCCCTCCCCTGCCCACAGCCCGGCTACCTGGCCTCGTCCCTCTTGAGCTCAACTTCCGCTTCCAGCTGCTGCTTCCGCACGCGGGCCTCCTCCGCCTTGCGCTGCTGCTTCAGGAGGAAGGCCGCCCGCTTCTTGGCGAGCTCGTCCTCGGCCTTCTGTTCATCCTGCAGGACAGAGGGTGCGGTGGTGCCCCATCCCCAGAGCCACCCACCCCCGCCCCCGGGACACCCACTCCCGCCCAGCAAGCAGCCTGCAGCCCAGGCTGAGACTCAACCCAGTCCAGCCTTGCTCTACCTCCTCCTGCTGAAGGCCCAGCCCGGCTTTAGGATAAACAAACGGAAAAGCGGCCCACGAAGCTGTCGATTCCCTGTCCGCCCACGTGTCCACCACAGGGCTCACCCCGTCTGCGCCTGCGGCCCGGCCCTGAGGGCAGGTCTTGGTCCCAGCACCGCCCCCACGCACTCGTCAATCCCAGGGTCTCAGGGCCGTGGAACAGCCGCCTTCACAACCCTCATCGAAGTGTCCGGTAGCTCCGAGGACACACCCTCCCACGCCGTTAGCACCCAACCTCAGCCTACGCAGGGGAACCACCCTGAGGGGCACTCAGGGGCCTGGGGACCGGCCCCCCTGCACACGGTGAGCTGCCGGCGGCTCACCTTGAAGAAGAAGCCGACCCCCGACTTCTGGTCGCCGTCCGTGCTGAGGTCCACCGAGCTCTCGGGGCCCGGCGGCCCGTCCTCGTCCGGGGCCTTCAGGTCCGACAGGTCCACCTCGATGAGGCTGGCCTTGCTCCGCGGGGGCCCGTCCGCAGGGACGCCCTCCTTTCCCGGGGCGGCGGGGGCCCCGAGCCCCACCTCCTTCAGGCCCAGGCCCAGCGCCTCTTTGAGGCTCATCTGCTCCGCCAGGATGTTGGCGTCCTCGGGGGAGGCCAAGGTGAGCGCCCGCTGGTTGTGGGCGTCGTGGAGCCGGTAGCTGTCGAAGAAGCCCTTCTCGGGGGGGCCGCTCCCGGGGTCCGCGCCCCCGTCCCAGCCGGGGTCGGGGGGCGTGCGCGGCGGGAAGGACCGCAGGTGCGGGAGGGCCTCCACGCTGGGCGTGGGCGTCTTGCTTCGCGAGCCCTGCGGCCGGTCCTTGGCCACCTTCAGCTCGGCGGGGCGCCCCGCCCGGGAGCTCCGGCCCTGCCCCAGGCGGGGCGGCCTGCGGTGCCCCGTCACCCCGGGCGGGGACAAGGGCTCCACAAAGTGGATGGACGCCTTGACTTTGGGGTCCGAGGCATTGCCGCGGGCCCCGGGGGCGGGGGGCACGGGCGACTTGAGCAGCAGCTGCTCCTGCTGCTGCGAGATCCTCAGGATGGCCTGCTGCAGCGTGCTGATGGTCTCGTTGAGCTTCTCGATGGAGAGGTCCCCCTCGCCGGCGTCCAGCCCGTCCCCGGCTGCCTCCAGCAGGGCCGCCGACCACGCCTTGCTCTTCTCCAGCTCCGGCAGCGCGGCCGGGTCCTGCTTGTGCGGCTGCGGGAGCGCCAGGCCCTCCCTGTCCGCCTCCGGGCCCTGCTCCCGCGCCAGGAAGTCCTCGGGCTTGGGCCCCGCGCCGAAGTCCTCCTCGCCGGGCTCCGGCTTCGGGGTCGGGGGGCCCGCCTCGGCCTTGCCCTTCTTGACCACGTGCAGGAAGGCGGCCTTGCCCAGCTTCAGGCGCTGCCGGGCGGACAGCGCCTCCATCTTCTTCTTCTGGGCCTCGATGGCCCTCCGCTTCTCCTCCAGCTGCATGTGCAGCTGCACCAGCTCCGAGGCCAGCAGGCTGGCGTGGTCCCTGCCCTGCCGCCCGGGGCTCTGCTCCCGCTTCTGCTTCCACGTGGTCAGCGGGGCCGGGCAGCTCTCGGAGGCGTCCGGCGTGGTCTTCTGGGAGCTGCTCGTGCTGGACTTGGTCTCGCAGCTGCTGAGCCGCTGGAGCTTCCTCTCGGCGAAGCTGGTCATCCTCGCGCTGCCGCTGGCCACGGAGCCGCCGCTGAGCTGGGAGATGGTGCTCAGGCAGGGGCTAGAGCGGCCGCTGGCGCCGTCCTTGTCCTCGTGCTCCTTCACCTGCATGTCCTCCTGCAGCTTGGCCGACTCCTCCTCGCCCGCGAACCGCCCCAGCAGCCCGGGCAGCTCCGCCCCCAGGAAGTCGTGCTCGGCCTCCTCCAGCTCGGCGACGTCCGAGTCCGAGTCCTGCCTCAGCACGGCCCACGGCTCCGGGTCGCGGGCGCGCGGGCTCCGTGCCCGGCCCCCGTGCCGCCCGCCCTCCGGGGCCTCGTCGGCGCTGGCCACGTGCAGGAAGAAGCCGTCGGCGGGCTGTCCCTGGGGGGAGGGGTCGAAGCCGCCGCAGGGCAGAGGCTCCCCGAGGGCGCCCCCCGCCTGCGGCGCCTCCAGCTCCACGGAGGAGATGGGGGTGAAGGTCCTGTTCAAGTCGCGGGCGCCGTGGCTGCCGGGCGCCTTCCTCCGCCCCAGAGCCGGGCCCTCGCTGGGCCTCCGGGCCGGGCAGCCCCTCAGCCGCCCCTCCCCGCACTCGTCCTCCTTGCTGACCGCCTGCTTCTCCTTGGCGGGCCGCAGCACGGCCGGCATCAGCGGCTCCAGGAAGAAACTGCTGGGCTTGCCCTCCGAGGGGCCCGCCGGTCTCTGGGGAGGCCTGGCGCCGGTCGGGGGGCCCAGGTCCCCGCCGGGGGGAGCCCCGTCTGTCCGAACAATGGCCACGAGCTCTTCGTCCTCGTCCTCGATGTCCACGTTGTTCAGGAGGCTTTTCCCGCCGGCCCTCAGGGCGGGGGGCTGGGGCTGGTTCTGGGGGGTCGGGGGCAGGACGTTGGAGGCCAGGCTGTCCTTGCTGATGGAGCGGGCCAAGCTGACGCTGTCGCCGGAGCCGGGGTCCGCCTCGCAGCTCGCCGCGTGGTGCAGCGCGAACGGCGCCGGCTGAGAGGCGGGCCTGCAGCGGAGGAGCCAGTCAGCGAGGGCCTCCGAGTGAGCGAGCCACAGCTCGGCCGGGAACCCCGCCTGTGGAGCTACACCCCCCGCCCTGAGTCGAGGGCAGAGCTGGCTTCAGGGAGCAAGTCTCAAACACTTCTCCCAGGCCCCTTTCCACCTTAGAAACGGCTGAGACACTTATCCTTACTGATCAACGCTTACCGCACTGGAAGTTAGAGCTGATTAAAAATGCCAGAAAAAGCCTGTTCCACAAACACGGACCCCACTTCCTAACCCCGGCGTCCGTGCAGAGCAGTGCGCCTGGCCCCGCGGGTCCTCGCACCCGGCTGACTCCACCCGCCAGGCCGCCCGCGGGCCCGTGCTCCGGCCTCACAGGAGACGCCGAGCCTAAGGGACGTGCACGCGGCTCACCTGTGTTTCTTGTCCGGCCACGCTGCCGCCACTCCCCGGGGCTGCCCGTCCGCGCGGGTCAGCGAGTTGGACCGGTGCCGCTCGTCTGCAGGGAAGAGGCAGGGACGTGCTCGGCAGGAGGAAGCTCGTCAGCACAGTGACCGTTTCTCACGGAAACACCCGCCACGCACCCAGACCGCCCGCCGAGAGCAGACCTCACACGGTAACTGCCCGCGTCCTCGGTGAGTGACGTGCTCACACGGCGAAACCAAATGGCCCGACCGTGAGGTCACCGTGAGCGCGCCTCGGTCTCGCTCGGCACACACAGCGACTGTGCACCTCACGGCGAATGGCACCCCACCGAGGAGAGCGGGCTCCACGGCGCCTGGCTCCCTCTGAGCTCTGCCGCACCGTCTCACTAACACCCTGCCTGCCTCGCCAAGCACGCTGTTCCGGAAGCTGCGCGAGGAGGAGGAGGAGGAGGAGGAGGAGGAGGAGGAGAGCCGCTCTTACCCGGCGCGTCCTCCCCCGGGGCCGCCCTCTGCTGCCGCTGCCGCAGGGGCAGTAAGGGGTGCGATGGGCTGAAGGCAGAGGCGCCTCTCCCCCTATCAGGAGAGATGGCTGGGTTAGCAGCCTGCCCGGCCAAAAGCAAATACAAAGAAACCACAGGGACCACCACACACTCACACCCTCCCCAGGAATGCCATGGCTTTTGAGAAAAACCAAGTATTAAAAAGAAAGAAACCAGGAGGCCCATGACCGGCACGCTTGGAGTAAGTAATGCGGCTGGACAGACGGCTTCATCGCCGTCTCTGATAAACACCTGAGCTCCAATCCTCACAGCAGCGTCCAGAGTGCGCCCCACCCCTCCTGCCTGTGGGGAGGAAGACCCCCAGAAGAAAAGGGACAGAGCACCGTGACCGCGCCCCGGAAGCGGCAGACAACTCACAGGGGGTCGGGCTCCTCGGGGTGCAGGAGCTGCCGGGGGCAGCCCTCGGCCGGTGGCTGGGCAGGGGACGGTGGCTCGGCTGGGCTGGCCGCCGCAGGGCCCCCCAGGAAGCTGCGCTTGGTGGCGTTGGAGATGGGGACGGGCGGCCGGCTGCTTTTCTGGTGTGACACTGCTTTTGCTGCAGAAACAGAAATTTCACACAACGGCCGTATGATTCACAGTTCCCTACATCAGCAAGAAGCTCCGAAAACCCTGCCGCTTCCACATTCACCAAAAATAACATCGCTTTTGTTCAAAACCAAGCTTCTCCACAAACACTGGCTGTGAGTGCGGGGCTGAGGCCTGAGCTGGGACGGAGGAGGGGAGCACTGGGGTCCCTCAGCGGGCTTGCTGGGACTGGAGGAGGCGATTCCTTTTCTTACTGTTTATCTTCTTTCAATAACATAAAGGCCTTATTTTGCTGTGGCTGCACGCCCCCTTTTCCCCGGGGCTAATCTCCTGACCGTCTTTCAGGGGAACCACAACTGCCCGCATCACCTCCCGGAAGCCGAGTCTCCAGGGGGAACGTGGGTGTGTCCTGCCTTGCTGGGGGCAAACGTGAGACCCCGCAGGGCAGGAGCAGCTGGCAGACAGCCCAGCTGCCCGCCTCCCAGATGCTCAACAGGCCCCGGGGCCCCACAGACAGGCTGGGCTCTCCCCCAAACGCGCCGTTCACACGCGACCCCGTCGCCGCACAGAAACGCAGGGAGCGACAGCCGCAGAGCCTCGCTCACCGTCCTTCAGCTCCTGGACATCCCGCGGCTGCACGAAGTCGGGCCTGACGTTCTCAAACCACCAGAAGAGCTCGGCGATGAAGACCATGACGTTGGGCTGCGAGGAAGCAGAACCGAGGGCGGTGAGCGGCTGCCCGTTCGCGGGGCGCGGATGCGCGTGCCCGCGGCCAGGTTACCTTCAGCACCGGCGGGGCGTACAGCATGTCCTCCAGGGTGAGGTAAAAGCACCTGTTCAGGTACTCGTTCGCGAACTCCCTCAGCAGCCGGATGTTGTACAGGCTGTCGGCCATCGATGGGACCTCCTTCAAGCACACGTCTGCGGGACAGAAAGCACGCGAGGGCGTTGAGGTCCCGATGCTGAGGCTTCAACGCCACGGGACAGACTGCAGACGGCAATCACTTGGACAAAGACCGAGGAGTCTCAGGATGGGAACCAAACTGTCCTATCTAAACAGCGTAACAGAAATCACTTGGATCTTAAGCCTGGGCCTCCGAAATGGACAGTAACCATCACCCTTCAGTTTGAAAAAGGACGCGCAGCAAGCTGGCTCCTGTTCAACCATTGGGTACCTGTGCATGGTTATCTAGGTGATGGGGAGGGGCATAACCTGGGAAACGCCAGGCGTGCCCACGGAATGGGGGGGGGGGACAGGACAACTTCCAGGCCTCCCGGGGGAGAGTGTTCCTGGGGGCCCTCAGGCAAGAGCCACTGGGACAGCTAGACCAGCTCAGGACTAAGTCAGAAGCAGCCTCAGCGACAATTTGCATGAGTTCTGCCTGGGACAGGGCGGGCGGGAAGGCGGGAGGGCCCGAGGAGTGAACGCAGGAACGGGGCTCCTAGGACGTCCTCTCCGAGGGCGGGGCGACGCGCGGGTGGCTCGAGCGCCCAGACTCGGGGCTCTGTTCCCACGCCGCCAGCACTGGCAGCCCCAGGAGTCCGTTCCGGGCTGAGCACCGGTGCACGTCTGGTGCTGAGACCGTTCTTTTTACAAAGTTCTGATCGCGAACTACGGCAAATGCTTTAGATCAGCCCCAGGTGCCCTGAACCGGATGGAGTGTCACCGTCACACCATCTCTGACCCAGATCCTGCTCTGTCGCAGTCAAACCGTAGACGCTGCCCAAGCCCAGCTCCCAGGCCGCTGCCCCCGAAGTGGCACGGCCCTTCCCATTCGCCGAGTCCCTAACAGCACGCGGCTGACCGCGCCGCACACTGACGCTCCTAGAGGCACGTGCCTGCCCTGTGCAGCCCGTCTGGCCCTCAGCTCAGCCTCCGTTTCCCACCAGATCCGGCTGATGGGAGGGGCTCAGGCGTTCGCTCGGGCAGCCAGAGGTGGCAGCTTTCTGATGCGGCTAAACTTTCCCGCCCAGTGAAGCCCCCAACTTCTCTTCCAGGTAACTCAGCAACACAGCAGTGCTATCAACACGAAGCACATTATTAGTGTAGGTCACGCAGGGAGGATGAGGGTGAAACACTTAACTGCAGCCGTGTCTATGTTCTGTGCAGGGAGAAAACCTGAAGTCACTTTCAGGCTCCACCATTTCTGACTTCTTTTCAGTCGGGTCAAGTTTCTAAACTTTCTAAACCTCCGTTTTCCGGCTAAGGAAGAGAAAATGGGATTCCACCGGGTCTCCTGTCTGCCCGCTCCAGGACTTCCGTGAGGACCAATGAGACGAGGCACGGAAAACGCCTCGCAGATATTCGGTTTAAGTGTGAAATGTGTGCACCTGGCTGTCAAGCAAGTCAAGTTCCGGGCTGAAGGAACTGCAAGGAGGCTGGTCGCCAGGGAGAGGAAGCTGAGTGTTGCTATGTGACATCATTACCCGGCGCCCACGGCCTCCGTTTGGGGCTGGGCTGGAGGCCATGTTTTGCGCCACAGGGTCTCGGCAGCGTTGGCTGTGACTTGGTGGGGTGTCGCTCCGGCGTGGTGGCTGGGCCTGTGTCCCACGTGGGGGAGCCGAGCGTTGGATTGTCAGCGCCACGTCTGCAGAGCCGTTTCTTTGTAAATGGCCAGTGCGCATCATGGCAGCTCCTGTGTTGAGGAGCATCTGCCACCTGGTGGCCAGTGCGCATCATGGCTACCAGTCAGATAGACACTTAGCCTTGTGTATATATAGACTAGAGGCCTGGTGCATGAATTCGTGGACGAGTGGGGTCCCTCTAGGTGGCCTGCAGGATCGGGTCAAAACCCACAGTGCAATGCTGCCTGCAGCTCCTACCTGCCACTCCTCATCCCGGCCCCACTGTGCCTGCTGTGGGCTCGCACCCAACCAGTCTCTATTGGGAGAGGCTGCAGCAGCACTCACCAGCCATGAGCCCTGCGTTTGGTGCCCTCCCAAGGGGAGTGGCCTGCGGGATCAGGCTGAAACTGGCTGACATCCCCCATGGGTCCCAGACTGCAAGAGGGTGCAGGCAGGGCGAGGGACCCCACTGGTGCACGACGGGGCCGGGGAGGGGCCGAAGGAGGGCTCCAGGGCGTGTCTGGCTCATTTCACTCAGTCCTGATCAGCCAGACCGCAGCAGCAAGCTAACCTACTGGTTGAAGCATCTGCCCCCTGGTGGTCAGAGCACGTCATAGTGAGCAGTTGAGCAGTCTTAGCATAACATTAAGCATATGATTGGTTGTTTGGCCGTTTGGTTGATTTGCATATTACCCTTTTATTACATAGGATTATTATATAATAAAGTGAACGAACTCATGCACGGGTGGGGTCCGGCCAGCCTACCCCCATCGGGGCCGGGGCGGGGAGGCAGGAGGTTGGCCAGCCAGCCCTGCCCCAGACCGGGGCCAGGCAGCAAGGGGAGCAACTGCGGCAGGTTGGCCAGCTAGCCCGCCTCCTATTGGCCAGCTGGCCAGCTGCAGTGCACATCACAGCGACCAGTCCTGCCGGAAGTTCTGGTCGCTGCCTTTCATATACATAGATGGCTACAAAGGGCTGCTGAGGATCCTTTAACTACGACTTTCTCACGGATACTGTTTATCACAACGTTCGTTTATAACGTCCTGTGCCACTGAATGTTAATATGGCCAATTTAAATACAAGAATCTTTTCTATTACTTGTGCTTTTTTGTGGTTTAAGTAAGTAATCCATCCCAATAAGATCATAAAACTGTTTTCCTACATTTTCTTTCAAAGTTCTCAAATTCGGCTTGTCAGGGTCACGTCTCTCCTGCACAGTGGGGGGCTCCATCTCCGGGGGAGGCCTCCCTGCACTCCCTATACAGGCACCTTTGGGCCAGTCCCCTTGCCTTCCCACAGTCACATGACTACCCCCGAGCCAATCACACAGGCTTAGCTGAGTAAAGCTAAACACAGCTGGGCCCGCCCTCCTGTTCTTCAAAACCCACCTGCCTGAATGTGGGGCAACCTGAGCAAGAGCCAGGGCGAGGGACACGACCCTGAGTATCACTGCACCCGAGGCAGCGCACCGCGCGGAGACGCTGGCAGCACGCGGGAGCGGCAGGGATGACACTTAAGAAACGGGGTGCTGATGGCCTCAAAGCCTCTCCCCCATCAGCACTAATCACAGAGCGAGAATAAAGGCCTCGGCGCGGAGACCACCCCAGCGCCCGCGCCGCGTGACCAGAGCAGGTGCCATCAACATGTGCACTGCACCCCCAGCCGCCTCCCCACGGCCGCCCGGCGGCACCCAGGACGGGTGTGGTGGGCGTGTGCACTCACCGTCCAGCTTCATGTGCTCGGGGCAGTAGTAGTGGACCACGGCCAGCAGCGCGGCCCCGTCGCTGCCGTCGCGCATCAGGTCCTCCAGCAGCGGGAAGTAGGGCGGCTGCCTCGCCGACAGGTGCTCCCGGCGGTAGCGCACCTGTGGGGGCAAAAGGCAGACTCTACACATGAGGTGCCCCGCCCGCCCCCGGCCCAGGCAGACGAGTCGAGAGCGCAGAGTGGGGACGCTTGCAACGAGGCAGCTGTAGGGGAAACGCTCCAGATGTCGGGATCACATACTCTGCCCAGAGCCCACACGTCGAGACCTGGGCACTGGCTCGTGGCAACCCTGGCTGGCCGTCACCAGCCGCAAAGGCGCGGCGTCTCGCTCTCAGGTGCCGGCAGAGGGCGGGACTCGTCTCACTACCAGAGCCAGAGCCGCTCTGCACACGGAGGAGAAACAAGTGTGAACGGCGTCCGTCACGTGAGGCTGAGCAGTCCTGCTCTCCGTGCCGGCGGTGCTCACCGCATCGGCGTTAAGAACATGCCAGCGGCCTCAGTGTGCGGTTGAGAAAGCCGAGGGCGGGTCGGACAATTTGGTGCACGAGGTCGGTGGTGCCGGGAGCAGGAGACTGAGCTGCCGGCTGGGCCCATGCAGAACCCGTGCTTCTCGGGGTCTGCACACCCCCTCAGGGGAGGCGTGTGCCAGGCCGGGCTGCCCAAGCCCCTCCCCAAGGGCAAGTGAGGAGTGCAGACCAGGCCGCCTGGGACGGGGCGCAGGCCTGCCACCCGGTTTTCTGCATTAACGCTCACACCCCACGTTACGGGGGGAGGAGGCTACGGGCCAGGCCGGCGCAGGAAGCCGGCAGCTGCCTGGCGCTGGGGGTCGGCACTGGGAGGCCAGCCCAGGGGGGGATCGGCACTGGGAGGCCAGCCCGGGGGAAAGGCCTCGGCACGGAGAGTCAAGGTGCCTGCGGCAGCGCGGCGCAGAGCCACGGTGCCGACACGGCGTAACGGTCCCTGCCCACAGCCTGCGGAGACCGGAGCGGCCCCGTGCCGCCAGGCTGCTCCGCCGCAGACGTGACTTGTTTCTCGCCCGTGGCAGAGGCGGCGGCGTCCCGCCCCAGCATGCAGACGCGGCATGCGCCAGGCCAGCTCCCACACGACACACAGCACACACGGTGATGACCACGGCATGCAGTGAAGCACATGATTTCTCAGCTGAAGATGGATGGAGTGACCTCAGAGCCGGGGAAACGCGTGTAACTGGCCACTGGCCGGTCAGTTTGTTAAACCCTAGGCCGTGGGTGACGATGTGAAGCCTCAGAACCTGCGCCCTGCCAGACCGTCCCCGCAATCCTCGCCGCCCTCTGGCCGGCGCTGTGCCCGACAGCAAGGGGCCAACCACGACAAGGAACCAAGGGCCGGCTGCGGCCTCCCTGGTCAGCGCCACACAGCTCTGCTCTGAACCTGCCTCCCGTAGGACAGCCGGTGTCCACCAGTCCTTCCTAAGCCTCGTTACTCATAACATTTCGCTCGTTGGCTTTCAAAAAAAGCCAGAGACATGGCAAGATCCATAGGATGCTTCTTCCTTGTTATTAACATCTCAGAGCAAAATCATCAGCCACAAAGCGGACGGAGCGCTGCTCAGGGGACCCATCTGCCAGGGCCTGGGGCACCGCCTGGGGCAGAGGTCGGAGGCTAAGCTGCCCGCCTGCCAAGTGCTCTTCCTGCCAGCGCCTCCTCTCGTGCCCCCTCGGTGCCTGCAGGGCGGCACCACGAGCAGCCAGGGCTGGGCCAAGCCACCCTTCCGTTCCTCCTCCCTTCTCGCTGTGGGACCCAGAACCCTGCCCGGGAGGAGGGAGGCCTCCCCTACCGTGCAGGCGGCAACGGTGATCGCCTTTCCCAGAAGGCCACGCTGCGGACCCTAAGACACGGCAGGTCACCATCAAGGCCAGTCACATCAGAAAGGTCAAAACAAAGAGGGATGGGCCCTGGCCGGTGTGGCTCTATGGCTGGCGACCGGCCTGTGGCATGAAGGGTCCCCTGATTCCTGATCCAGGGCACGTGCCCAGGTTGCAGGCTGGATCCCCGGCCCCGTCAGGATGCCCGCAGGAGGCAACCAATTGATGCCTCTCTCACATTAACATTTCCCTCTCTTTCTCCTCCTCCCTCCTTCCCTCCACTCTCTAAAAACAAACAAACCCCAAAACCAAACACCAACAAACGAACGATGGGAAAATATGCTCGGGTGAGGGTTAACCACAACAAAGAGTGGCCTGGAGTCCCTCAGTCCTTCTCAGAGGAGGAGACCCCGCTTTGCATTCACGTTCATCGCGGTGAGTCACGAGCGCCCAGGAGCCGAAACGCAAGCCCTCTCTGGCACCCTGACTGCACGCTGCCTGTGAACGCGGCCCACGACTCCCCGTGCCCACCGCGGGAAGCCAAGCCTGTCAGCCGAGGCAGGCGGCACCCACACGGCACCAAGGACAACCACACCAGGACACCCAGACACAGACAGGTTGGCGAGCGACGGGGAATGAAGCGTGGCGGCACAGGATGGCATCGGATGGCAGCGGGCACGGAGTCCACTTACGGGCACCAGCTTCCAGTACCACTTGGAGGGAGACTGCTCGGGAGGCAGGGGAGAAGGCAGGAGAGGAGGTCAGCGGGACGGGCCCACGTGAGGCGGACAGACGGCAGACACACAGGGTGCGGTGTGGACACGAGGGACCAGTGCCCGTCACCACAGGGGAAGGAACGGCCCCTCTACACGAGGCTCTGGGAGCAGTGGGCGCTCCGGGGACGTGGTGAGGCTGGCACCACACGGACGCCGTGCACCGAGGGGGCGGGAGGAACAAGCACGGTCACGCATGCTGCCCACGCACCCCCACGGCCAGGGGACGCGGCAGACGGCAGCCACGGCTGGGCCACGCCGGGCAGGCGTCAGGGACGTGCTGACCAGGAAACCACGCCAGGGAGGAAGGACAGAAGTGACGGGGACGCGCCAGCGCCCCCGCACCGTTTTCTCAGGCGCCACAGCCCGCGGGGCTCAGGGCACCGAGCCAGCCCCCGCCTCGCGGGCTGTGCTGAGGTCTGGGAGGGGCCGCTGGCAGCGGCAACACGCGCCTCACTGCTGACTGGTAGAAGCTGACTCCGGGTCCCGTACCTCCCAATACCCCTTGACCCCCCAGTTACACACTGGACGCCCTGCAGGAAGAGGGTGCAGGCTGGGTGCTCACTGCCCCGAGGAGCCGCAGAGCCAGCCTGCGGGCGCACGAGACTCATCTCTCTGTGAAAAGGGCGTGGCCAGTGTGCGCGTGGCGACCCTCCACACCGAGGAGGTGCCCCTGCCCTTTACCTTCTGATGAGCAGGACTCTCCAGGAACTGCTGCTTCAGCTTCACTTCCTTCTCTGTGATCTCTCTCATTTTAAGGTTTACCTAAAGGAGAAGAAAATGCACTTAAAAGGTGACTGCTGCCCTAGCTGGTGTGGCTCAGTGGACAGAGCGTCGGCCTATGGACTGAAGGGGCCCGGGTTCAATTCCGGTCAGGGCACATGCCTGGGTTGCAGGCTCGATCCCCAGTGTGGAGCGTGCAGGAGGCAGCAGATCCACGATTCTCTCTCATCATGGATGTCTCTGCCTCTCTCTCCTCCTTTCCTCTCTGAAATAAATAAATATGCGTGTGTGTGTGTGTGTGTGTGTGTGTGTATGTTTTAAACAAGGTGACTGCTTTTGACAGTGGTAGCCACATCTCTTCCAGGACCCAGCCCCACTGCCCTCACTCCAACTCTGAGGCCAGCATTACCTAGACTCCCTTTCACCCCCAGAAACCGAGGACTCAGTGACCTGCGATGAGTGGAAAACAAGATGCCCCCAAGCGCCATGCGGGCGGCCGCCTCCCGCCCTCCGTGGCCAGTGACAGAGGCTCCCACGGAGGAGCCAGCGCCGCTCCGACATCCGATGGGCACAAGAAGCCCCGTAACCTGAGCCCAGGTTCACGGCGTGCGCCGCTGGCAGCTCATACGACTTGTGGAAGCAACGTGCTCTCCCCTGGAATTACGGTAAAATAAAATCAAAACTGCAATTATAAGTAACTCCAGGGAAATACGCGCCAGGCTTACAGGCCGTGGTCAGAGCCATGGATGAGAGGCAGAGCTGAACCTCTTACCACGAAACAAGGTGCAGCGACCGAGCAGGCAATGCCCATCAAGAAGGCGGGGCCCCGGAGAAGACCGGAGAAGACCTGGCTTTGGATGGGGCACACGGGCACACCCGGGTCCTGGAACATGAGACCTACCTGTTCCTGCCGACCAATGTCACCCCAATCAGTGTAATAAACCTTTTAAAAAGAAAAAACACAGCCCAGCTGGTGTGGTGGAACATCGACCCATGAGCCAGGAGGTCATGGTCTATTCCCCCACAGGCACATGCCCACATGGCGGGCTCGATCCCCAGTGTGGAGCGTGCAGGAGGCAGCCGGCCGATGTCTCTCCCTCAGTGTCTCTCTCGCTACCCTTCTCCTTTCCTCTCTCCCTAAAATACTTGAAAAAGACAAAAGGAAAATCAATGCAGATCAAATTAACAAAAAGGAGTCCCAGGGAGACAGGATGCAGCAGCAGGAAAGGCGGCAGCCTCACCAGGAGTGTGGCCCTCTCCTACTGCCCAGTCCACCCGAGGAGCCTGGACCCAGTGGGTGCAGGACCTCCCCGGGAGCGAGCACGCACACCGAGGTGACGGCCGATGGGACAGAGGTCCACGTGACCACGCGGGACGGTGGGGCCCGAGGGGAGGGTGGAGGTGACAGCAAGCAGAAGGCACGTCCACCAGACAGACTGAGCAGAAGGCCAGACAGCTCACTCCACGAGAGGTGCCCGTGCTGCTGTCCACTGGGAGGCGTCCGTGCCGGCGAGGGAGCGGGACGCAGGGCCCACCCGCTGGGGAGTCGCTTGGTAAAAGGCACATGAACAACCCCTGGACCGATGAGAAACCCGATCAAACTGGAAATGCAGAACCTCCCAAAACATGTGGCCAAAGGCAATAAATAAGCAAGCAATTTACCCCCAAAAAAGACAACGAGCCAAATACACACTATTTTATGCCCTCCGTCCCCTGACCTCGCCCTCGGCACCACCCGCTCGTTCTCCGTGTCTCTGGGTCCGATTCCCCCAATCCCATGCGTCCATGCACCACAGGGCACTGCCTTTCTCTGACCCATTTCACTGAGCAGCACACCGACAGGCCCACCACGTTGTTGTAAACAGTAAGGAGGCAGAGGGAGAGGAACGTCAATGGGAGAGCCATCCACCGGCCGCCTCTCACGCCCCACCGGCATCGAGCCCACAGCCTGGGCCCGTACCCGCTGGGAAGCAGTGCTACAAGGACGTCTGGCTCACACTCCACGAGGAGCTGCTCCATCTTCTGTGTCTTTAGTAGCAAAGTGTCACCAACTGAGCACCTTCTTGCAAATAAGACTTAATAAACCAAAAGGCTTTGGTCAGGGAACCCTAGAATCACATGCGGCTAAAAGTAACCATTTAAAAACATTTTTGTTGATTTCAGAGCAGGAGAGAGACAGAGACATCAACAGTGAGAGAGAATCATCCATCAGCAGCCTCCTGCACGCCCCCCATGGAGAATGAGCCCACAACCCAGGCGCGTGCCCTTGACCAGAATCAGACCCAGGACCCTTCGGTCCCCAGGCCAATGCTCTAGCCACTGCGCCAAACCGGCGAAGGCAAAAACAGCCATCCTTTATATAGATTGCAAGCTCCCAAATATAAAAGGAAAAGCAGCATTGACGAAGACCCTTTCTCCCCAAACACCGAGCGCAGGGGAGACACGGGGAGAGCACTGTGGACCCACAGGCCCGCCTCTCCTCCCTCCGCCCTGGCCGCACCCGCTCCTCAGGGGCCACAGGCAGTTCCGGCACAGCACCCGCAGCCCGGGGCCCCGGGGGCGGGGCCTCAGCAGCACCCTCGAGGACCGGCCGCCAGGTCACTCACCTTGTTGACCCAGAACACCATGGCGTCCTCGAGGTCGTACGGGAGCTCTTTGGAGGCACTGAACGTGGAGAAGCGCTTGACGCTGGCCACCACCTTCTCGATGCTGATCATCTCCACGGTGTAGGCCATCATGAGGGCGTCCACCATCGCCATGTGGGCGCTCTGCAAGCAGGCGGTCCGAGTTGCCACCTGCCTCGCCCACCAGGCCCCACCCCCCTCTAACCCCTTCCTCTTTCCTCCCCGTGAGGGGACAGCGAGGCCTCAGGGCTGGCAGCCAGGTGCCTGCCCGGGCGGGCTGCGTCCCCCTGCCTCAGCTCCCGACAGTCCCGGGCCGGGCTTCCTTCAGGCCGCGGGAAAGGTCAGAGGGCGGAGAGCCCTGACGGGGCCCCGGGCCCCACAGCAGCCGGCACGGAAACCTCGCCTGACCCCACACCAGCCACCAGACAGGAGTGAGGCCACGGGGAGGAGAGGCAGAGACGCCCCCGGGCCACGCAGGGAGCACGCACGCGCCCGGCCCCACCCCGGCCCAGGACGGTCTGCAGAGCACTCCGGGCTTGGGCGTCCAGAGGAGGACGGGGTGGGGGGCTGCTTAGCGGACAAAAAGCATCGACTGCTTTGCTTTGATACAAAATACTCAGCGTATACACGGAACAACCAGCACGCGCGCAACATGGACACCTCCCAACACTGCACGCCGACTCCTCCAGGGCTGTGTTCACCTCCACATGTTGACACCTCCGAGGGCGCGCTCACCTCCACACGCTCCACCTCCACACGCCTCCACCTCCACACGCCTTCATCTCCACACGCTCCACCTCCACACGCCTTCATCTCCACACACCTACACCTTCGAGGGCGCG
>PVJN01017205.1:0-41005 GCA_004026805.1 Lasiurus borealis
CCCCCCCGGTATTCTATGGGACAAAATGTGCCAGGGATTTCAGCACTAGAAAAAGGTAAGGGATGAGGGGAAGAAGAGGGAGGCTGTAATAAAGAATACATACCTCAATTGTTTTTTAAACAAAACAAAAAAAAAAGGCACTGGAGTAAACCACACTTCAAACCCAAGCAGCTTGCTTTTTTGGAAAGAAAGTAATAATGCCCTAAAAGAATTAATTCACTTCCCAAGGACAAGCTGTTGTTGATTTCACCAAAGAAGTTCTTTTGCCCTAAGTTTGAGCCAAATGGAAACACGAGAGCTCTAAACTGGAGAAAGTGCCATTTGAGTCATTTAAGGACCAGTGCCTTTTGGACTTAAATGACTCTTTTCTGATTATTCCAGTTATAGTTTTCACTTAAGAAATATATAAAGTTATCAGGAATCAGGAGGAATATCAATCAAATTCTCCTTCAGTATGTGTGGATGACACTGTTGACTAGCTAATCCTACCCTCTCCACCTCTGTGCATACCAGCTTTTGTTATGGAGTGAATTAGATCCCCCAAAGAGAGGTATGTTGAAGTCCCCCAGTACCTCAGAAGGTGACTTTACTTATTAATGGAGTCTTTTTAATTTAAATTCTTTATTGTTTAAAGTATTACGTGAGTCTCCTTTCCTCCCCTCTCCCCATCCCATGGAAATGAAGTCTTTACAGAGATGATCAAGTTAAAATGAGATCATGAGGGTGGGCCCTAGTTCAATGTGACTCATATCCTTATAGAAAGGGGAAGTTTGGACACATACAAATAGAAGGAAAATGATGGGAAAACAGAGAGAACAAGCCAAGTGGTAGCTGAGGCTGCCAGAAGCTAGGCGAGAGGCCTGGGACAGACTCCCCATCACACCCTCAGAAGAAACCAGTCCTGCTGACAGCTTGATTTGGGACTTCTCGTCTCCAGGACTGTGAGACGATATACTTCTATTACTGTCTAAGAAGTAGACAGTTCATGGTATTTTGTTACAGTTATCCTAGGATATTAATACACTCTAAGGGCTGAGAGAGCCAAATTTCCTATCTGTTCACTCTTCCCAGTGTCCTGTAGCCAGGGGTGACCCTGTAACACACTTTTGGACAAGGAAAGGTCAGTGGGAGTCTGTTGAGGCTTCTTGGTAAATGATTGCTTAGTAGATTTTAAGACTAAGAATAGAGCAGAGTGATAAACTCAGAGAAGGTTAGGGACTTGTGGGACACCCCTTAGGTCCTTTGGGGCATTGGGGTGGGTCCCCACAGCTCCCACAGAGCTGTCAGACCAAGATGCATGCCAATGGGGAAAACAGAGCCTTATGTGTATATAAAGCAGAACAGAAGAGCTTGGTCTAGATAAATCTTTGTGAGCCTTTATTAATTTATCTTTAATTTAGGAAATGACATGGAAATCAATCACAGTCATCATTCTCATCCAGATGATTAACCAGTGAGGCAACATCTAAAAGGGACACAAGCCGAAACCCGTTTGGCTCAGTGGATAGAGCGTCGGCCTGTGGACTGAAAGGTCCCAGGTTCGATTCTGGTCAAGGGCATGTACATTGGTTGCGGCCACATCCCCAGTAGGGGGCTTGCTGAAGGCGGCTGATCGATGTCTCTCTCTCATCAATGTTTCTAACTTTCTATCCCTCTCCCTTCCTCTCTGTGAAAAATCAATAAAATATATTAAAAAAATAAAAAATAAAAATAATAAAAGGGAGACAAAAATTTTGGCCTCCCCTTATGTCCATAGCAGTGCAATTTACAATAGCTAAGATTTGGAAACAGCCTACATGCCCGTCAGCAGAAGAGTGGATAAAAAATTATGGTACATCTACACAATGGGACACTATGTGGCAATAAAAAAAGAAAGAACTCTCATCATTTGCAGGAGCATGGATGAACTTGGAGAATATTATGCTAAGCCAAATAAGCCAGTCAGAGAAAGATACGTATCACGTGATCTCACTCATATGTGGAATCTAAGGAACCAAGTAAACCGATGATCAAAAATAGACCAAGAGACATAGAAGCACAAGCAAACTGTTGAACCTCAGAGGAAAGGCAGGGGAGAGTGGGTTGGAAGAGATCAACCAATGAACTTGTATGCATATATGCATAACCATCAGACACAGATAATGTGGTGGTGAGGGTCTGGGGTGGGAGGAGGGTGTGGGCTGGAAGAGATTAATGGGGAGCGGGGAGGACCTATGTAATACTTTCAACAATAAAGATTTTTTTTTTTAATTTTGGCCTCAAAATCCTAAACTAACACCTGAAAATGTCGCAACTTTCTGTCATTGTGCAAGACGCCATTTCAAAAACACGTGCTACAAGTGTCCTGAAATTTCAAGGCTAAATAACATCGAAACACTCATGTAGGAGTCCTGGAAATGGACAGTAGAACGTTTCTTTGCAAGAGTGGTTTTCAACAGGGGGTCAATTCATTGAAAAGTCAGTGTGAGTCTTTCAAACATTTACCAAGAAGCTTCAATGACTCCCACTGACCTTTCCTTGTCCAAATGCCTCCAGAGGCATATGGCACTGTCTGGACATATGTTTGGTTGTCACAAGCTGTAGTGAAAAGGAATGTGAGTGGTATCTAGTGGGAGAAGTCCAGAGCTGCTGCTGACCACCCTACAGGGCACAGAATGGCCCCAAAACATTTATGACTGCCCAGCCCCAAATTTCAACCGTGCCCAGGCTGAGGAAGTCTGCTCTAAGATATAGTAAGGCTTTTAAAAAAAGGAATATTAGGAGAATCCAAGATGGCGGCATAAGTAAACACCTACACTGCTGCCTCGCACAACAATTTCAAAACTACAACTAAAAGACAGAACAGACTTCATCCAGAACCACAGGAAAGCTGGCCAAGTATAAGTTCTACAACTAGAGAGAAAGAGAGGGGCTCACAGAGACCCAGAGGAGCTGCAAAAAAGCTGAGGTACGGAGATTCACATGTGGAGAGAGCGGGTGCAGGAGTACCTGGCTGGCTTTCTCTGGCGGGAGGGAGACGGAGACTCTCAACAGCACTGAACCTCTTATCCTGCGACGCTAAACCCCAGATCCAGCCGAAACTCATCCGGAGGGAGTTTGGACTGTGAAAAGGGAGAAGTGCACGGAAATTTGGGGGAGTCGCAAAAGATCAGAAGTCTGGTGGCGCGCACAGCACTGCGCACAGAAGACCGACTGCTGATTGTGCCGCTAGATTTCACAAGTGGGCGGGAGACAGACCTTTCCTACTGTGCCACTTCTTACTCCACTAAACCCCAGTTTTGGGTAAAAAAAGAATATTAGACTTTGCCAGAAGCACAAAAGGAACAAGTAGAAATGGCTGCTTAGAAAAGCTTAGGTGGTGTCCTGATGAGAATCGCAAATACCAAGAGTACAAATGAAGAGCAAAGGGAAAAACAAGAAAAGCGACGTTCCGTAAGTAGGAGGCGACACTGAGTGGAGAGCCCAGCCTGAACCCACTGTTGGGCCTCCACGTGGGGATCACTCCATTTCTGGCTGTATTTAACCATGGCAACTGGCAGGGTGTGCGGCCCCCTCAACAAACACATTCATCCGTGGGTATGGCTCCCGTTCTTCAGAAGCATCTCTAAGACAATATCCGAAATCCATTTTCTCCTGATTTTACTTGAAGATGAATCACACGAGAGGCCAGCTATATGCTTGATTTCGGGCTTTTAAATGGGGAGAGCGGCTATTGAAAAAAAATTACAGGGTGGGAAAGGCAGACAAAGGCACTAAAGAGACATGGAATCATTGTCATTGTTACGGGAGGTCGGGGAAGGCCATCCAGCTTAACCAATTTACGCAGTTTTGCTTTACAAAATAAACATACATCAGGCTGACAATTGTGTGCCACATTTCGCATGCTGGAATTAAAAGAGCCTTGGGGAACATTTGGGAACGTAGCAGAGGGAAGCAATAAAATGAAATGGCAAAGAACCATGAGCCATTGAAGTACAGTGGTACCTCGAGATACGAGTGCCCTAACATACGAGGTTTTTGAGATACAAGCCATCGAGCAAGCGATTTTTGCTTTGAAATACGAGCAACATTTGAGATAGGAGTAATCGCGCGGATCGGCTGGCTGCACACGACCCACCAGTTTATCGCAACTCGAGCGTCTCATAGTTTCTCACGCCTCAAGGTTATGGAACGAATTAAACTCATATCTCGAGGTACCACTATACATCTATTACTATTCAAGGTAAATAATGAAGTTCTTTTCCAGTTCTGTAAATAGCTGCCTTCCCCCATCTATCGAGTGCCTATCTGTATACTGAGTCGCCAGGAAAACGGGGTCCCTCTCAGGGATCCATACCTCTTCAAGGACGAGCACTCGATATCCACAAAGAGAAGAACCCCAGACTGAACAAAGCGGTCGCCAGGGTTGCTCCTAGCGCACAGGTGGATGCTGCAGGCTTCTTAAAGGGGATGTCAAATGCCATGTCGCTAGAGGAGGTGGACAAGTGCAACCTTGACCTGGGAGCTAACAATCACTCTGAGGTGTTCGGGGACATTAAAAACGGACATGCGTGTTTTCTTCTTTGGACCAAGCCTGTAGATGGGAGAAACAGTTTCTAATGGAAGTGCTAGGCCTCCCTTTTTTTTTTTTAAATATGTTTTTACTGATTTTTTACAGAGAGGAAGGGAGAAGGATAGAAAGTCAGAAACATCGATGAGAGAGAGACATTGATCAGCCGCCTCCTGCACACCCCCTACTGGGGATGTGCCCACAACCAAGGTACATGCCCTTGACCGGAATCGAACCTGGGACCTTTCAATCCACAGGCTGACGCTCTATCCACTGAGCCAAACCGGTCTCAGCAGTAGGCCTCCATTTAAGCCTCATGGTTTAGAACTTCAGTAATCTGCACTGAATGATGACGTAGACTTGACGAAGCAAAACCTTACAGAACGTGAGATTTGTGAATAGGAGAAGCCAGATGACAAAATGAAATAAGCTTCAGTCAGAGGTGTGAATTAAATCCCTTTTCTCCACTGGTTGAATAGATCCCCTCAAAGACTGTTTTAAGCGCCTACACATTGGCACAAGAAGGAGCGAAGGAGGGACAGGAGGCGAGGCAGGGCAGCCAGGGTGCATATTCATTGTTGCTCTTTGTCCGACAGCATGTGAAGGACATAACCACAACTTGCGCCGAAACCGGTGTGGCTCAGTGGATAGAGCGTTGGCCTGCGGACTGAAAGGTCCCAGGTTAGATTCCGATCAAGGGCATGTACTTTGGTTGCAGGCACATCCCCAGTCGGGGGTGTGAGGAGACAGCTAATCAATGTTTCTCTCTGATCGATGTTTCTGATTCTCCATCCCTCTCCCTTCCTCTCTGTAAAAAATCAATAAAATATATTTAAAAATAAATAAATAAAAATGCCCCCAAGTCCATTTAAAAAATAAAAATAAAAACTTGCTCTGCATTAAGCATTTACAGTAAGCAACCACCTTATGAGACAGGTACTGTTACAGGTCTAGAAAGCCTTACCTGCAATTCCAAAATCCCAAACCATCTGCAAGCTGGCAGGCTTTCTGTAACTCATTTACCGATCCAGCTTGGACAGCTGCCATCTGGCAGCAAGCCCTGATCCGAGGTGACGTGAGACTCTGCCTGAGCTGGGAGGATCACCTGGAGGGGCTGTGCACGGTTTCGCTGCAGAACGATGCATGTGGTACATTACGGGGTCTGTCCCTGGCCCCACCCGGGGGGGGCTGCGTCAGACTGCCTTCTCTATCGCCTTTTTAAACTCTGAAAAAGTCTGAATTCAAAAACACATTGGGCCGAAACCAGTTCGGCTCAGTGGGTAGAGCGTTGGCCTTTGGACTGAAAGGTCCCAGGTTCGATTCCGGTCAGGAGCATGTATCTTGGTTGCAGGCACATCTCCAGTAGGGGGTGTGAAGGAGGAAGCAGTGATGTCTCTCTCTCATCAATGTTTCTAACTTTCTATCCCTCTCCCTTCCTCTCTGTAAAAAAATCAATAAAATATATATATTTTTAAAAAACACATTGGCCCCCAGGCGCTTCAGGTAAGAGGTGTGGACTGTGCTGTCCCTGGACTGCAGGTGAGTGGACAAAATCTCCCAGGCCATTCTCCGGGGAACCTGCCCCAGGTCACACCTGGAGGAAGGGCGGGTATGACAGAGACAGGATCCACCTCGAGGTTCTGGGACCCACAGTGTAGTCAGCAGTTGGGTGAGTGACTCTCCGAGTTTGGTAAAGCACGATGCATCATTGAAAGTAAGAAATCGAAATCATATTTAAATGATGCCTGTCACTCACTCCAATGACTCATCCACCAAGGATGCTAAGGGAGGGAGTCACTGTCCCAAAGAGACATCACTCACCCTTTTCTGGCTCTCTTCCTGGCTGTCCAGTTCTCGAATCTTCTCCAGGATGGCCTCCTCGGTGGACCCAGTGATGCCCCAGCGGCCCCGGAGCAGGGCTGCGATTTTCTCCCTGAAGGAGGAGAGCTGGCTCTGCGAGGCTGCGGCCGCCTCCACACTGGCCTTCAAACGCCTCTCCAGCTCGCAGGAGTCTTTCTTCAAGAGGCTCAGCTCCCGCTTGGAGGCGTCCCAGGCCCGCTGGCCCGCCAGCAGCCTCTCCCGGAAGATCTGGACCTCCCTTTCGAGAGCCTCCTTGGCCTCGACCGCGCTGAGCAAGTCCTGAGATGATCACGTGAAGTGAGAACAGAAGCATGAGCAGCCCATGAGAGACACCTACGCCTGCTTTTCAAGGACTCGGGGTTTAATCCTAATTCCACTTTAAAATCTACAGCATCTCTGCAGAAAGTGATTAATGTCAAGTAAACTGAGGTACAATGGTACCTTAAGATACGAGTTTAATTCGTTCTGTAACCTTGAGGCGTGGGAAACTATGAGATGCTCGAGTCTCGGTAAACTGGTGGGTCGTGTGCAGCCAGCCAATACGGGTGATGACTCCTATCTCAAATGTTGCTCGTATTTCAAAGCAAAAATCGCTCGCTCAATGGCTCATATCTCAAAAAATCTCGTATGTTAGGGCACTCGTATCTCAAGGTACCACTGTATCCAACAAAGAGAAAAGAGATATACCCTGGTCAGGTAGCTTCGTTGGTTAGAGTGTTGTCCCCATATAACAAGGTTAGAGACTTGATACCTGGTCAGGGCACATACATGAAGCAATCAATGAATGCATAAATAAGTGGAACAATAAATCGATGTTTCTCTCTCTCTCTCTCTCTCTCTGAAATCAATCATTAATTTTTTAATATATTTTTATTGATTTCAGAGAGGAAGGGAGAGGGAGAGAGACATAGAAACATCAATGATGAGAGAGAATCATTGATTGGCTGCCTCCTGCATGCCCTCTACTGGGGACTGAGCCCACAACTCAGGCATCTGCCCTGACTAGGAATCTAAAAGTGACTTCCTAGTTCATAGGTCGATGTTTAACCACTGAGCTACACTGGCTGGGCGATAAATAAAAAAAATTTTAAGATAAATCGGGGCTAGGAAAAAAATATTGACATATAAGCCTTTTCTATGTGGACTTCTGGAAAGAGTTAATAAAAAACAAATCATTGGGGGTAGAAGAGGGCAGGGAGGGTCAATGAGAGGAAAAAGGAAACATATGTACTACTATTTGTAATACTTTAAACAATAAAATAAAATTTTAAAAAAAACCATCATTGACTAATATACTTGTAGATTCAATCCATATCTAGTACTGAATGGTTACAAAACCATTAGTTCTCAAGCTTGGTAGACAGGGAAATTGATTTCAAATAAAGAATAAACCAAATACAGTGGTACCTCGAGATACGAGTGCCCTAACATACGAGATTTTTTAGATAAGCGCTGTTGAGCGAGCGATTTTTGCTTTGAAATACGAGCAACATTTGAGATAGGAGTAATCATGTGGATCGGCCAGCTGCACACGACCCACCAGTTTACCGAGACTCGAGCATCTCATAGTTTCCCATGCCTCAAGGTCATGGAACGAATTAGACTCGTATCTCGAGGTACCACTGTAAATACTAAAAATTGACTAGAGGTGTCTCTTTAATACTAGTCTAAATAAGAGACTAGCATGCTCATAGGAACCCCATGGCATGGAGAGTACGGTCTTTCTTTCAACACTCGTTGGCTGTGAGTCCCCTTTTCTCATGAAGACAAACTACAACTGCAGGACCAGGAGAGAGGAGCAGCGGTAACTAGCCGTTTGGTGGTGGGAGAATGAAAAGTAGAGGGAGGAAACCACCACACAGAGAATCATCATCACTGAATGTAAAATGTATCATTAGGTTCATACAAATAAGGAAAGGCATAGGGACGGTTACCTGAGCACCTATTTCTATTAATAATCTATAATGTTCCAGAGAGACATAAAAGGGGCATCTTGAAAATTTATTTTTCAAAAACCAACACTTGTTGACATCAAGTTCCAAAACACATGAGTTCACATTAAATGAGATTAAGCAGTGGGTTGACCAGAGCCACTCTCCCGGTGCTTGGAGGAAGCACTCCCGGGGCACAGGGCTGATCTGCTGGGCACAGATGTCCTCGGACTGCCAATGCAATTACCTGCAGCAGCCAGAGCAGAGCCTGGTTGCGTGGCTACCTCAAGGACACGCTAAAGCCATGTGACATGGGTATCGCGGGCCAGGGCCTGAGACTGCTGTCAGACCACACTGACACGCAAATCAGGGCTGGCCTCCAGGGGGAACCACATCGGCAAACAAGGTCAGGCCTGCAGAGACAGGGACAGCGGCCACTTGACTAAACTCATTTTAATGAACAAATCTGTAGATTCAGTCCTGTGAAGGCAACAAATGAATTACAATACCTTTGCAATTGCTTTTAAGAAAGACAGTTGTAAATGAGATGATTTAGGCCTTCTATTCAACTTCTTAATTAAATGGCGTGTCTTCATTAATTGCCAATTAAGGGCATTAAGTAATGAAGCCAAAGGTTTGTGAATTAAAAAAGACAGTAGATTCCTATTAGAACATTGCTAGCTATTTATTATATGGATTTGGATATGCGTGAGATCAAACTGCCTCTCAAAAAATACAATGCTGAAGGCGGTTTGGCTCAGTGGATAGAGCGTCAGCCTGCAGACTGAAAGGTCCCAGGTTCGATTCCGGTCAAGGGCATGTATCCTGGTTGCGGGCACATCTCCAGTAGGGGGCGTGCAGGAGGATGCTGATGGATGTCTCCATCTCATAGATGTTTCTAACTCTCTATCTCTCTCCCTTCCTCTCTGTAAAAATCAATAAAATATATTTTTTTAAAAAAATACAATGACTAATGTCCAGGTGGAAAACCTCTGGCTCTGGCTTAATTCATCCAAACCTGGACAGACTTTGAGAAATTAAGAGCCAGTTGTCTGCCTCTACCTACTGCAGTTAAGGTGAACAAATCAACTCAGAAATCCTCCCCAAACCAGCACTCTCATTCATGGCTGGTAGGAGTGTGAATAGATATGATAGGTATATATTTACACCAAAATATGTAACAAAATGGAATAGACACGTATCCCGTGGCCTTGCAATTCCAGTCTTTAAAATAAAACAAGGCATGTGCAAAGGTATTCAATCATATGTAGCAAACGAGTAGGTACTGCATGAATATTCACTGACATGTGACTGGTTATAAATAAGAGACACCCACCCCACCCAACATTACATAGTCTTAAAAAGAATGGAGGGAGCTTTTCATACGCTGACATGAAAGGCTCTCTAAGATAGATATAGTTACTGAAAAAAGTCAAGTGCCTAACCATGTGTCTAGAACCATGTGCACCTAAATAAAGAGACAATCTCCACACATATGCATAGGCGACTGCCAGTTCTGATCATCTCTAGAGAAGGGAACTGTAGCCAGAAGTGGAAGGAACATGAGACAGAACAGTGGCATCTCTGAGAACACTCAGGGAATTTGGGTCCATTAAAGTTCTGTCAATAGTGACATGAACACACACACATGCACACATGCACACATACATGCACATGCACACACATGCATGCACACACACATTAAGCTTAGGCTGCATAAGTAAAGTATCCAGAATAAGGAAGGTGATGTTGTGCTGTTTCTGTTTCCCTGTTTCTATTTCCCTTGAACTAAACCAGTGGTATGCAAACTCATCAGTCCACAGAGCCAAATATCCACAGTACAATGATTGAAATTTCTTTTGAGAGGCAAATTTTTTAAACTTAAACTTCTTCTAATGCCACTTCTTCAAAATAGACTTGCCCAGGCCGTGGTATTTTATGGAAGAGCCACACTCAAGGGGCCAAAAAGCCACATATAGTTTGCAAGTCATGGTTTGCTGACCACTGAACTAAACCAACCCTGAAGTTTGCCTTTGGTTCTGGGACATATATTTTAATAGAGATAAACTGTGAATAAAACTCTAGTGTACCTCCTACAACTTGTTCCCAATCCCAACAAGATAATTTCAGAAATTAAAGGTAAGAGCAGTAATTTCTATAACAGTTTGACATTCTTTTTGTTTGTTTACCGTAACAACTCATTTAATAACCTTATATAACACTATCTACTTCAGGTATCATCATGAAACTTTCTGTGGGTAAGAGCATTGAGATCTGTTTTTGAATCAGGTATAGACCCTTAGGGTTTTGTAGAACTGACACAGGAGCTACGTATCTGTTGTGCAAATAACATGTTACATGTGATGGTTTAAGATTGTTTTACCAACCATTACCCAAAAGAATGAAGTATATCAAACACAGTCCTTTTTTTTTCCATCAAAAGAATTTAAATTTTCATAGAAAGATAAAGTAAATCCAACTATGCCTTTACACAGTAAACTGATAAAACTGTCTAGTGATGAATACTCGAAGATGGATTTTGAAAACACACTCGCTTTACTTTGGAGACAAGTTACAAATAACTTGTCTTGAGCTCTCTGAAATTGCTTTAAAACCTCTTCTAGGATCAACAACCCTTTGTGAGATTCGTTTTCTACTGTAAGTGCTTTAAAAGCAAAACACAGAAACATTTAATACACATTAGCCCTGCTAGTAGCACTGTCATCAACCCAACAGAGATGACCAAGGTTAACAAGCAGGAAGCTAGCTCGTTATCACCATAAAACTTTCATTCAAAGTGAGCACACAGGACTTCAACACAGGGAATTTTAGTCCAGACTTCCTGTTCAGATACAATTGCGGAATGACAAAAAGCTGTCAATACAACAGTGTTTTCTGCATTAACCCTGCACACACACTTTCAAAAAAGAGAGTGCACAGTGTATGTGATTCTTTTCCCTGCATTGGTTCTGATTATATTTATCCAAATTATATTTACATTAATTATATGTCTGTAGCTTCTGATACTTAAAATGCAAACTTATGCTTTTTCTGTCTTTTAAAAGAATTTTCCATGAATTCATTTTATTGATTTTTTTTACAAAACTATTGGTTCACAATGGATTGAAAATAAGGGGAAAAAACGAATCCTTCCCACAGATAGTTTGAGAAAAGCTATACAAGACAACTTTCAGAGTTCAGAAAGGAGAATGAGCTAGAACCATGTTTTAAGAGGAAATGGTAACCCTTACCAGTTTGGTTCAGTGGCTAGAGCATCAGCCCAAGAACTGAAAGGTCTCAGGTTCAATTCTGGTCCAGGGCGCATACCTTGGTTGCGGGCTCTATCCAGGAATCAATGTGTTTCTCTCACATTGATGTTTCGCTCTGTGTGTCTCGCTCCTTCCCTTCTACTCTAAAAATCAACGGAAGATTTTCCCCAGGGTGAAGATTAACAACAAGAGAGGAGATTTGTCTTAGATGTCTTCATTTAACCCAGTGGTCTTAACCTTCCTAATGCCGCAACCCTTTAAGACAGCTCTTCATGTTGAGGTGACCACCCCCAACCATAAAATTATTTTCGTTGCTACTTCACAGCTGTAATTTTGCTACTGTTATGAACTGTAATGTAAATATCTGATATGCAGGATGTATTTTCGTTGTTACCAATGGAACATAATTAAAGCATAGTGCTTAATCACAAAAAAATATGTAATTATATATTGTGAAGTATTTATTCCTAATTACAAATAAATGAAATTTTGTCTTTAATCGTTGTGTAGCACGGGCAACAGTCTTCCTATGACAACAGTAAACTACATTGCTACACTTTGCTACACTGAGGAGCGGTGTGTTGATTCCTAAGACCATGGGAAATAGGTGTTTTCCAATGGTCTTAGGCGACCCCTGTGAAAGTGTCGTTCGACCCCCAAAGGGGTCGCGACCCACAGGTTAAGAACCGCTGATCTAACGGAAGGTAAAAAGGAGAATGAGGTCATCTCTGTGTGGGCTCACGATCTAACGGCGTGCACATGGCATAGTAACATCTCACTTCAAAATGAGGAAGACCTTCCCCAGATCTAAGCTATCCCAACGGCAACACAAACATCGGGAAATAGTGAAAAGTCAGCTCAGGTTTTACATTCTCATCACTGACAAAAGCAATACAAGGTGAAGATGAATGTAGCTGCTCTTGAAGCCAGTATGTCCTGGGCTTCCTTCCCTACAGTCAACACTGCCCTAACCTGGTCAGACTGTGCCCCAAGGACCATGGACAGTTCCCAGCTGGAACTGTGAAGAGGGACGGTATCCAAATGGAATGGATTCAGCATCGTATGCTAAGATTAAACCCATAATAAAAAAGCATTTAGGTAATCCTGATATTTAAATGCTATTTTAATTTATTTTAAGTGTATGAACAGAACCTCAAGGCAAAGGAATGGAAACTTAATTATAGTTATAGAGCAGAAATAAATATTACAAACCTTGATAATGTATATATTATCATATTTTTAAATGGAAAGCAGAAATAAGAAAGCAAAAAGTATGAGGCATTGAGTTCCTCATATTCTATATCAGAAAATCTACAGATACTATCTCACATTGTTGAATCAAGAACAGAAATGCATCACTTTAATGTCTTAATGGCAATTATCAGAAGTTTACAAAAGTGTAAGACAGAAGCCAGAAGTGGAAGAAGAGAGGACTTGAAATTTTGCTTAGGAATCTTACCAGCATGTTTAGTTGTAATTACATGAGCAGATTATTATTTTAGTGTTTATCTTCTTTTTTTATTTTTATTGATTTCAGAGAGGAAGGAAGAAAGAGAGAGACAGAAAACACCAATAACAGAGAATCATTGATCAGCTGCCTCCTGCACGCCCCACACTGGTGATTGAGCCTGCAACCTGGGCATGTGCCCTTGACCGAAATCAAACCTGGGACCCTTCAGTCCGCAGGCTGACGCTCCATCCACCGAGCCAAACTGGCTAGGGCTGTTAATTTTCATTTTAATTTCTTTTCCAGGGGCTAGAATTCTCTGAACCTCACAGATGATAAGAAAGAAGATTCAAGCAATGAAAGTTTGAAAGATCTGGGCTGTTTTGGCAGAAGAGACTTAGTAATCCATGATAAATGTCTTCAAATACTTGAAGGGTAATCGTAAGAGAGGGGATTCCCATTTATTCCATGACATTTCACTAAGAAAGAACCAGAATGTAGACATGAATTATAGAGTTTCTGAGCCTGACTTGCTACAATGAAGAATTGCCAACTCATTAGGATTGCGCAGAGGAGGAGAATTCCTCATCAAGGAAAGGCTGGACCATAGCTAGACAGGGACATTTTAAAGATGGAACTTATTTTACATACAGTTAGATGACCTGGACTCTAAAGATCTTCAGCAGCACATATACTAAAATCAGGATGACTGAGAGAAGATTAGCATGGCCCCTCTGCAAGGATGACATGCAAATTCATGAAGTGTTTTATATTTAATCAATACTAGATAGATAGATAGATAGATAGATAGGTAGATAAGAGACCTTGAGGTCACTTTCAACATTATGATTCTACTAGAGACCCGGTGCATAAAATTCATGCACAAGCGGGGGTGGGGGGAGAGGTGTCCCTCAGCCCAGCCTGCACCCTCTCCAATTTGGGAACTCTCTCACAATCCAGGACTGCTGGCTCCCAACTGCTCACCTGCCTGCCTTCCTGATTACCCCTAACCACTTCTGCTGCCAGCCTGATCACCCCCTAACCACTCCCCTGTGAGCCCGATTGATGCCTAACTGCTCCCCTGCCAGCCTGGTTGCCCCTAACTGCCCTCCCCTGCAGGTCTAGTCACCCCTATCTGCCCTCCCCTGCTTGCCTGGTCCCCCACAACTGCTCTCCCCTGCAGGTCTAGGTCTCCCCTAACTGCCCTTCCCTGCAGGCCCGGTCACCCCCAACTTCCCTCCTCTGCTGGCCTGATCATCCCTAACTGTCCTCCCCTGCAGACCTGATTGTCCCCACTATCCTCCCTTGTAGACCTGGTCCCTCACAACTGCCCTCTACTACTGGCCATCTTGTGTCCACATGGGGGCAGGATCTTTGACCACATGGGGCAGTCATCTTGTGTGGTGGAGTGATGGTCAGTCTGCATATTACTCTGTTATTAGATAGGATAGAGGTCTGGTGTATGAGTCGGGGCTGGCTGGTTTGCCCTGAAGGGTGTCCCAGATCAGGGCGGGGGTTCCCTTGGATCATGGGGTGGCCTGGGCAAGGGGCCTGTGGTGGTTTGCAGGCCAGCCACACCCCCCGGTGACCCCAGTGGAGGCCCTGGGTATCTGGGACTTATCTTCTACAATTGAAACTTTGTAGCCTGGAGAAGAGGCCTGGGCCGTCCAGGGTGTGTAGAAAGCTTGGCTTCCTCCATCGCCGGGAAAACCCAAGCCTCCCTCCTGCTTTCTCCCTAGCCGCAGCCAACTTGGTTGGGTTAATTTGCATATTCACTCCTGATTGGCTTCTGGACGTGGCTTGTGGGTGTAAAGGAGTTGTGGTTAATTTGCATATTACTCTTTTATTAGATAGGATAACTGTAGAGATCTTTAGTTTCTTTAGTAATTTATCCTGTCTAGCTGAAACCAATTTGGCTCAGTGGATAGAGCATCAGTCTGCAGACCGAAAGGTCCCAGGTTCAATTCCAATCAAGGGCACATACCTTGGTTGTGGACACATCTCCAGCTGGAGGTTTACAGGAAGCTGCTGATCGATGTTTCTCTCTCATCAATGTTTCTAACTCTCTATCTCTCTCCCTTCCTCTCTGTAAAAAAAATCAATAAAATATAGTTTTAAAAAAATGTATCCTGTCTAGCAATTTCTCACTTCCAGGGACCATTTCCATATGCCTGTACTCTTAATCTCTGGATAAAAGAAAACAAATGGGAAAGGAAAATAAAACACCGAGCATCAATCATGTACTGCGCATGTCCTCAGGACTTTATGTATCTCATTCAATCCTAAGAATAACTGTAAGAGACAACTCCTTAAATAATGTTCCTATTTGACAAACAGAGATTCATAGAAGTAAAGTCAGATGCCTGCGATCATAGAGCCAAATGATTCTAGATCCTGAATAAAAACCCAAGAGCCTGTACACCACTCTGCTCTCCGTGACTGGCGTACATCTTCCTTCTTACATAACAGTACCGCTGGCTGACAAACCAAGAAAGCAGAGAAGACACCCCCTGGAGTCCGCCTGACGCTAAAACCAGTCTTCTTTCCTAGCGTCAGTTCTCACTCTGAGGATGAAAGGAAATGTGGACCGGGTGGAGGAAAAAGAAACCGTTTGAAACCCAATAAGTACATCTAATTTCTGATCCACTGATGTGAACGTCTGATGTCTGTAGGGAATGTGTGTGTGGCTTGTGTGGCTAAAGTGACTACTTCTCTCCCCCGTTGGAAGATTTCACGATAACCAAGAGAAAAGGTGCCAATCTTGGACAGTTTCTAAAACATACTTCAGTGGCAACCACTAAAGATTTTAAATGCCATATATTTCCATACATATCATGAACCACCTGCCTTTCTATGAGGGGAATGTTGATAAAGTAGCTTGAATAGAGTCGGTAAGAAATTCAGAAAAGCTGAGTTTGATGGAAGCAGACCCCAACCCCGTGGCTACTTGCACCTCTGCAAGTCCTTCTGTACTTCACTAAGAGAGTAAGTTTCCTACCTCAAAAACAGAGCTTTAGAAAGCATTCTGCAGACTCTTCCTGAGACCAGCCGTGTGTCGGGAAAACCGCTGAACAGTGTTTTTCAGTAATAAATCTTTGGAGTCGTAACCCTATGAATGAGGACTTTATTAAAGACCACAAATTTTTTATTGCCCACATTTTTTTTTTTACAATTTTTATTATGTTGGCAGGAGCCTCATCCCAAAGTGAATGTGTTTCCAAAGTCTGAACAACATTGCATCAGTCGTTTACAAGTCAAGACACTTATGTAAGAAGAGGAATGAGTTCTGGTTTTTGTAATGTGCTCTTATAACGCATTTTCATTTCCCTACAGCTAATCTTCAGAATGCAATTTTATAAATATGAAGTTCCTAATTTTCGAGCCTGATAATCCAATCACTACTATTTATAACTGATCAAAGCTATTCATTCGCTGAGGAAATGTACATAGCTCTTCATTGTTGTTCCACTGACAAAGAATTTTTGGCATTAGACTTGTAGGTAGAATGTAGCTGTGAATATACAAGTAAAGGAGAATTGTTGATGAAAGCGTAATAATTTAATGACCAGAGTGCAAATCCCAGCTTTGCTACTTAATTATTGTGTGCACTTGAGCCCAGGACATAATCTCTTTGAGTACTTACCACAATGACTGTGTTCATGGTAAGTGCTTGATAAATGGAGACCATACTAATGACTGCCAATAGTATTCATGTAAAAAGTCTGAGAGCCTTAAACCTCACTCAGAAAGTTTACTCTCAGGTAAAATATTAAGAGTGTAATTCTGAAATAATTTTATGTATATTGTAAGACAGAGCAAATGAGCAAATAATGTTGGGATCCAAAAGATACAAAATAAAAGGATATTAAGAAAACTGTTCATTGTTACTTTTTATTAAAAACTAGAGGCCCAATGCACGAAATTCGTGCAACAGTAGGCTTCCTTCGCCTGGCTACTGGCATCAGCTTCCCTCTGGCACCCAGGACCCGGGTTTTGTCTGGTCTAATTAGCATATTAGGCTTTTATTATTATAGGTACCAGGTAATACTGTCAAAATAAAATAAACATTTTAACAAGACTATGAGTTTTTGTTTGTTTTTCGTGTTTGTTCATTTGTTTCTTTTTTATACCCTGCATATGTGGGAAATCATGTGGTTCTAGACTTTTTCTGTCTGACTTACTTTGTAGAATGACAGACACAGACAATAGCATGTGGTTACCAGAGGGAAGAGGGGTGGGAGGTTAGTAAAAGGTAAAGGGGCCAAATACATAGTGACAGAGTAAGATCTGACTTGGGTGGTAAGCCGACAATGCAATATACAAATGATGTGATCATAGAACTGTATACCCATGTAATTTTATTCACCAATGTCATCCAAATAAATTGCTTTAAAAGAATAAATTAAATACCACGATAAATTTATTACTAAAAATGTATTTCTAGATTTGTCCACTGAAAGCAATAACACCCCCGACAGCAGCGAGCCTGCAGAGCCTAAATCTTGTTTCTAAGCATGCTCACCAGCAAGAGGAAAGCGAGGTCCTCAGCGAACAAGCTCATCCGAGTTCTGTCGTCTGAAAACCTGCAAGTGACCTACGGAGCAGCTTCTGTCAGAAAGCAAGGAAGCGGCCGAAACCGGTTTGGCTCAGTGGATAGAGCACTGGCCTGTGGACTGAAAGGTCCCAGGTTTGATTCCGGTCAAGGGCATGTAACTTGGTTGCGGGCACATCCCCAGTAGGAGTCATGCAAGGGGCAGCTGATCGATGTCTCTCTAACATTGATGTTTCTAGCTCTCTATCCCTCTTTCTTCCTCTCTGTAAAAAATATAAAAGAAAGAAAAGAAAGCAAGGAAGCGATGAAAGACTCCAGGAAGCAGGTTACAAGCTACAGAGACCATCTTCCTAGGGCTCCTGCTGGCCAAATGTGATAGATTTTGAGTGCACACACAAAGAATAATTGATTTCCTCACAGGAAGTAAGTAAAAATCCATGTGTCCATAGAATTGCAAAGAAAAGGAAAGAAAACAAATTAAGAGCTTTTCTATACAGGAGGATGCCAGCTAATAAGTAGAATGGTAAAATAAGAATATTACCACTTTGCCACCACCCTTGGCGCAATGCAGGCAAGAATCAATGGACGCTAACTTCACTGGGTGAAGTCAATGAGAACAGAATTCACCTGGCAATCATCACCCCACAGACAGCTTATGTAAAAGCATACCTTTACACTAAAGAGATGGGCAATGAACTTAGTGTCAGCAACAATGGACCATTCTAAACCATTTGCCCCCCATGTGATGCAATATTGAGCATACAACTTTACCACTGAGTCTTGCCAAAGAGATTTACTCTGCATCCAACCCAGACTCTAGCTACAACTGTAAGTGTATAGGGCATAGAAAAACAGGTTAAAAAATATCATGAAGATACAGTCAGAGCACTTCTCTCCAACAAGTCAATGCTATTTTTAAAAATATATATGTATATATAAAAGTCTAAAATTAATCAACAAATGCACTGAGTAAATCTAGACTGGATCCAAATGTGGGGACGAAAACAGCTATCAAAGACATTCTTATAGAGCAGCGGTTCTCAACCTGAGGGTCGCGACCCTTTTGGGGGTCCATTGACCCCATCACAGGGGTCGCCTAAGACCATCAGAAAACACAGATATTTACAGTATGATTCACAACAGTAGCAAAATCACAGTTACGAAGTAGCAAAGAAAATTTTATGGTTGGAGGTCACCACAACATGAGGAACTGTATTAAAGGGTCCCGGCATTAGGAAGGTTGAAAACCACTGTTATAGAGTGATGACAGTCGAATGTAGAATATTACATAATTATTGGTTATTGTGTAACAAACGACTCCAAACTGAGGGCTAAATACAACAAATGTCTCTCATCTCACAGTGCCCAAGGGTCAGCAATGTGGGCATGCCCTCTCAAAGTGTTACAAGTCAAGTTGTTGATCAGGGTGACAGTCATCTCAAGACTCCACTGAGGGAGAAATCATCTCCATGGCCACTCACATGGTGGCCCACCGGCCTCAGGTCCTGGCCACATGGGCCTCATCACAGGCTGGCCGAGTGGCCTCACCACATGGCAGTTGGCTCCCATCAAAGCGAAGACGCCAGAGAGATCAAAAGAGCGCATCTGAGCGAGAAGTCACGGTCTTTTTATAAACCAACTCCAAAGTCACATCCTATCACTTCTGACACATTATAGTCACTGGAAGTGAGTCAATCCAGCCCACACACAGGGGAGAGAAATTAAATTCCGTATCTCAGGGGAGGAGGACAAACAGCTTGTGGGCTTGAAACCACCAAAGATGATCTCATGGCTTTGTTGTTAACTCTGAGATATAAAAATGGCATTGTGGTTATGTAGGCTAGTGCCCCTGCTCTAACGATACATATGCTGAAATGGCTAGATACAATACTTGTAACATCTGCAAGCTATTTTCAAATAGTTGTCCAAATGTGTGTGTGTGTGTGTGTGTGTGTGTGTGTGTGTGTGTGTGTGTGTAAAGTAATAAAACAAATATATCAAGATGCTAACAAATGTTCCATTTTGGTGGATGAGTGCTCACTGTATTCCTTCACTCTCCACACACTGAGTGGCCAGATTATTATGACCAACTGACGTTTATAGGCATCGCATGGGATATGGAAGCTGAACGCCTGTTCAAACACCTTTGCTGTCTGCAGTTACAAAATAAAATGTCTCCAATTTGCACAGGAACACAAGGATTGGACAGTCGAGCATTGGACAAAAGTCATGTGGTCTGATGAATCATGTTTCCAGTTGCATCATGCAGATGGCAGAGTGAGAATTTCATGGAAACAGCAAGAAAGCATGCACCCCACATGCATGAGTACAACCCTTCAAGCTAGTGGGGTCAGTGTTATGGTTTGGGGCATGTTTTCCTGGCATGATTTATGCCCTTTAATTCCTGTGGAACAACGTCTGCATAGCACAACGTACCTAAGTATCATTGCTGATCAAGTTGATCCTGTCATGTTGATGGCACATCCCAATGGAGATGGCTTCTTCCCACAAGACAATGCGCCAGGCCACGGTGCTCGTGTTGTGCAGGAGTGGTTTCCAGAACATGAGGGAGGCTTTACCTGGCTTAGGTGGCCCCACTATCACCAGATCTCCATCCCATTGAGCATTTGTGGGACGAAGTTAAAAGAGCCATCAGGCAGCTGGTTCCACAACCATCACATCTCACAGAACTGGACATGCTATCCATCAGGCCTGGTGTCAGATTCCTCGCATCACCTTTCAGCATCTCGTGGAGTCAATGCCACGAAGAATGGCCACAGTATTGAAGGCAAAAGGTGGCCCAACAAAGTACATATACCCAATCAGGGCATATGCCTGGGTTGCAGGCTCGATCCCCAGTGTGGGGCATGCAGGAGAGAGCCAATCAATGACTTTCTCTCATCATTGATGTTTCTATCTCTCCCTCTCCTTTCCTAAGTCAATAAATATTTTTTAAATGATAATAATCTGGCCATTCAGTGTATATTTAAGTTTTTTCATAAGAAAATATTGGAGTAGCCCAGCCAGCATGGCTCAGGGGTTGAGCATCGACCTATGAACTCATAGGACAGTGTCGGCAAACTCATTAGTCCACAGAGCCAAATATCAACAGGACAACGATTGAAATTTCTTTTGAGAGCCAAATTTGTTCAACTTAAACTTCTTCTAATGCCACTTCTTCAAAATTGACTCACCCAGGCTGTGGTATTTTGTGGAAGAGCCACCTCAAGGAGCCAAAGAGCCGAGTGTGGCTCGCCAGCTTCAGTTTGACTAACATAAGGGCTTTGAAATGATTGAAACTACTTGGTAACTTTGCCATCCACTGAACTAGGAGGTCACGGTTCGATTCCCAATCAGGACACATGCCTGGGTTGCAGGCTCAATCCCCAGTGTGGGGCGTGCAGGAGGCAGCCAATCAATGACTCTCTCTCTCATCATTGATGTTTCTATTTCTCTCTCCCTCTCCTTTCCTCTCTAAAATCAATAAATATTTTTTTAATGAAAATGTTGGAATAATTTACTTGATCTTTTCAAATTAACTGGAACAGCAGCAAAGGATTGCTGAGGACTGAACTGTGTCTCCCTGAAATTCATTTGTTGAGGCCATAATGTCCAGTGTGGTGGTGGTTGGGGATGGAATACTTGAGAGGTGATTAGGGTTAGCTGACCTCATGAGGGTGTTGCTCTCCCACTGGGATTGGTGCCCTCGTAAGAAGAGACAGCAGGCAGCTTTCTGCCTCTCTGCCACATGAGGACACCGCGAGAAGGCAGTCACTGCAAGCCAGGAGGACAACTCTCACCAGGAACCTTCCAGCCTCCAGAACCGGGAGAAATAAATGTCCATTGCGTGAGCCCCACCGTCTGTGGTATCCCGTCCGGCGCCTCGAGCTGACTAACACCGGGGCTTTGCGACAATTGAAGCTACTTGGTAACAATGACAGAATCTTTGCTCTTTTCAGCAGGGCTGATGTGTTGGGAGAAGGAATCCAGTGGTGAGAAGGGATTTGTGATGCAGGGAACAGGGGAGGGCGGGCCTGGAAAGTATTATCGTGACTGCGGATCATTTCACACTCCAAGCACCATCTCCTCCAGCCTGGCAGTGCTCCCTGGAGGCATGGAAGGCCCATGGGGAGACCCCACAAGAGAGGCTCCTGGTACTGCATCCCAGTCCAGAACCCCTTGAGCCTGGGGGAGACCTCTGGATCTTGGCCCCTCATGGAGTCTCTCTTTTTCAGCATTAGTCATCTAATTTAAAATTCCATCCCCTTTACTCTTAAATCGTCTCCTCTATATTTTAATACAGTGGTACCGATACGAGTGCCCTAACATACAAGATTTTTGAGATGCGAGCCGTCGAGCGAGCGATTTTTGCTTTGAAATACGAGCAACATTTGAGATAGGAGTCATCGCGCGGATCGGCCGGCTGCACACGACCCACCAGTTTACCACGACTCGAGCGTCTCATAGTTTCCCACGCCTCAAGGTTACGGAACGAATTAAACTCGTATCTCCAGGAACCACGGTAATTCCACTCGCTCATTTTTGCTTTCAGAAATTGATCATTCCTTTTTTTTCATTATTGTTGAAAGTATTACAGATGCCTCCTTTTTCCCGCTACTCACCCCTTATAGCCCACCCCAACCCCCCACCCCAGACCTTCACCACCCTATTACCTGTGTCCTCGGGTTATGCGTACACGCATACAAGTTCTTAGTTTGATCTCTTCCCCCACCCACCCTCCTCCTTGATCATTACTATTCATCCCAGAATTGTCACAAACTTTTAAAAATCTAATTAAAGGTTAAAAAGATTTACAGTATTCATTCTCAAGCTTAACCAGGTTCTAAGTATTTGATAAGATCAAGCAACTTACTCTAAAAATAAAAGTTTAGAATGAAGATTCCATATCCTTTGGCAATATGTCTCAAAATTATAATACCCGTATTCTTTGACCCCGCAAGTCTGCTGCTAGGATTCTGTCTTCCTGATAAATTCTCACACAAGATACAAGATTATTGATAGCACCCTTGTTTATGAGAGCATGGAGTGTATTACTATTGTTAAGGAAGAGAAAAACACAGTGTACAGAATATGCTGCCCTTGTTAAACATAAGTAAAAAGAGGAAGCATATGCATACATACACGTGGGATGCTTCCAGAAAGGTATATAAGAAGCTGTTAACAGAGGTTGCCTCTGAGGACAACTGGGTGGCTGCAGGCAGCGGGTAAGGGGAACATTTTTCACCACATACTACTGTGTCCATTTAGAATTACATATCTTGTTCAAAACATAAATTTTAGCTGAAACCGGTTTGGCTCAGTGGATACAGCATCAGCCTGTGGACTGAAAGGTCCCAGGTTCTATTCCGGTCAAGGGCATGTACCTTGGTTATGAGTACATCCCCAGTAGGGGGCGTGCAGGAGGCAGCTAATCGATCTCTCTCATCAATGTTTCTAACTCTCTATCCCTCTCCCTTCCTCTCTATAAAAAAATCAATAAAATATATATTTTTTAAAAACACATAAATGTTAAAAACTGTCATCCTTATGCTTAAAGTCAGACCTTCTCCACGAACCCTGTGCTTTTCAGTATTTCTTCTTGTCCTCGTTTTCTAGCCACGCCTCACCCAGCCCCTCAGGGCCCCGAATTCCATGCCCAGAGAGCCATCTGTAAAGCAGGTAGGTGTGCCCCCTGCACCTGGCTACCAGCTCCCGCCGCAGCCCCTGCCCACAGATGCTGCCCGCCGCCCGCCTGTACCTGCTGCAGACCGGCCCTCTCCTCGGCGCAGGAGGCGGCCCTCTTCTGCTCCCTGCTGACCTGGGAGGCCAGCCTCAGGATGGTCTCCCGGCTGGCCTTCGCCTCCATCTCATGGACACTCACAGCCTCTTCAAGAGCGACGAGCTGTCCTCTCAGGGACGTGTTCTCGGTGCACAGCTCCCGGAGCTGGAGAGAGAGCAGTCGCCGCTGTCCCACGGGAATGGCAGGTCCCACCACTTTCTCCCGGCCTCCCGGGTCCCTCTCATCCCCGACGACTGCACTGTCATATGCAAACTGGGGGACGCTACCCTCCATCTACTCCAAGGTCACATGCGCAGAGGCTGCCTGTAAACTCAGGGTGGATCCAATAGTCAGATTAAAAGCAATCCAGAGGTAGGCACAGGGTAACAGTGATGAGAGCTCAGCTAAAAGCTGGCGGGCAGGGCAAGCTCATAGCAGAGGGGAGCTGATGATCTGCAAGGTCACAGCAGCCAAGGCCACGGGCGTGGTGGGAAAGAGGCACCAGCGGCAGGCAAGGCGCGCCTGGCCCAGGAGGGAGCGCAGAGAGAAAGCAGGACTTTGGCCAACGCTTCCTTGGAGTGGACGCAAGCTTCGCAAAGTCCTCAACAGCGCGCTCCACCAGGGCAAGCACGGGGAGTAGCGGGCACTGTGTGGTGTCTCTGCGTTAGCTGGGAGCATCCATAAGATTGCAAGTTTTTCGCCAAAACCTGTTTGGCTCAGTGGATAGAGCATCTGCCGATCCACCGAAAGGTCCCAAATTTTATTCTGGTCAAGGGTATGTACTTTGGTTGCGGACACTTCCCAGTAGGGGGCGTGCAGGAGGCGGCTGATCGATGTTTCTCTCTCTTTGATGTTTCTAACTCTCTATCCCTCTCCCTTCCTCTCTGTAAAAAAATCAATAAGGTATATTTTAAAAAAAAAAGATTGCAAGACTTGCAAAGATGGCAAAGACAAGCAGGCAGGCTCCCAGGCCACAGGGAAACGGCCACACAGGCAGCTCACCCTGTCAGGCCACGGGGAGGCCTGCAGGAAGCCCCCCAGCTCCAAGGACGGGGTCGGGGCTGGTGTGAGGACTCTCTGGGGAGTGGGCATCTTCAGGCCTCGGCAATCTGTCAGCGTGGTGCCCCATGCCCGACTCAGGACCTGAAGCCTGAACTGGGAACCCTGAACCACGCGGGACCTGAAAAGGATTTCCACACTTGGGAACAGCCTCTAGGCCTGCACAACCCACCCGTGAAGTGGGGTAACTCCAGCTTTGACACGTGGGAAGCAGACTAATAAACACCTGCAGGTGGCCGCATGGGAATCTATCAAGAAGCTGGGGGCCGAGACCGGTTTGGCCCAGTGGATAAAGCATCGGCTTGCGGACTGAAAGGTCCCGGGTTCGATTCTCGTCGGGGGCATGTACCTTGCTTGTGGGCACATCTCCAGTGGGGAGCGTGCAGGAAGCAGCTGATCGATGTCTCTCTCTCATCGATGTGTCTGACTTTCTATCCCTCTCCCTTCCTCTCTGTAAAAAATCAATAAAATAGCCGAGACTGGTTTGGCTCAGTGGATAAGAGTCGGCTTGAGGACTGAAAGGTCCCGGGTTTGATTCTGGTCGGGGGCATGTACCTTGCTTGCGGGCACATCTCCACTGTGGGGCGTGCAGGAGGCGGCTGATCGATGTCTCTCTCTCATCGATGTTTCTGACTTTCTATCTCTCTCCCTTCCTCTCTGTAAAAAATCAATAAAATATATTTAAGAAAAAAAAGATAGCAGCATTTAATAAAAGGTAGCATCCACACAAAAAAATTTAAAAAAAAAGAAGCTGGGATACGAAAGGTTTAGATGAAAAATGAGCAGAGATACACTGAGAGCTCCAATACCTCCAGGTACTAATGAGTCACGATGGGCCAAGTGACCCACGCAATTGATATAATTAATTTCCATCTTGATGGCAACCCACCCATTAAAGTAGGATTATGATTCTGGAGCTTTACTGTAATATTAAATATTAGTTTAAAACGCATCTTAATCTTATACCTCAAGAAATATCCCAAAAATGACACACACTGTTTTTGCTATTGGTGGGTGTGTTCTGTCTTAACTCAAAACAAATAAACAAAAAATCATCTTAAAACACACCATTAAAGTGAGTAATTCATTGTATTTGACAACCTAAATATATTTTAGATAAACACCATCAATCCTTTCTGGAGAATAATTAATCCCCCAAAATGCTAGAAAGGATCTGGGAACTGGGCCTCGGAGAGGTGACATGGTTTATCCCGGGTCACACACTCAATTTAATGCTACATTTGGGCCAGGTCTCATTTCGCTCGTCCCCTTCAGAATCAGCCACAGCTTTTCTTTCCGTGGCACATGTCAACATGACCCCTAAATGTCTTTTTCACGTGCATACAAACACCTTTAGAATTAAATCTTCATCTGATATCTCTTCATTCTTCTTGTCTGGATCTAAGCAGTCGCAGAGACGGGCTAGAAAGTCCTCGTGGTCCTTGCAATTCTTGGACATTTGCTTCTTATTCTCCTCATTTTCCTTTACATGCTTTCTATCAGGCAAACAGCAAATAAGTCATCAAACAAAGTCCCGAACTTAAGGTCTCGAGGGGAAATCATCACTTTCATCACAATAGTTCCCCAAGACAGAGCACATTATGGCCATGCAAACCCCGGAAAGCAGTGGTTCTCAACCTTCCTAAGGCCACAGCCCTTGCATACAGTTCCTCATGTGGTGGTGACCCCCAACCATAAAATTCTGCTACTGTGATGCATCGTGATGTAAATATCTGCATTTTCCGATGGTCTTAGGCGACCCCTGTGAAAGGGTCGTTCGACCCCCAAAGGAGTCTCGACCCACAGGTTGAGAACCACTGCTGTAAAGGAAAGAGAAAGTGGAAGCAATTCTGGGGCATCTGCGCTCTGCAGAAATGTAGGGAAATCTTCATGGCATCTTAGAGCTGGTAACAGCAAGGGGGACAGACAGATTCTATACCAGGTGTCCCCAGCCTTCTACACAAGTGGCAGATCGGCCCAACCCCATGGGTCTCTGTTGGGGCCTTGGGGGGAAGCAGGAGAGGGCTGCTACACTGGTTCTAGGGCACCATGCTTATTTTAGAAGGATTATTCCCAGCATCCCCTAGTTCATGGCCAAACACAATACAGTGGTACCTCGAGATACGAGTTTAATTCGTTCCATAACTTTGAGGCGTGGGAAACTATGAGACGCTTCAGTCTCGGTAAACTGGTGGGTCTTGTGCAGCCCGCTGATCCGTGTGATTACTCCTATCTCAAATGTTGCTCGTATTTCAAAGCAAAAATCGCTCGCTCGACGGCTCGTATCTCAAAAATCTCGTATGTTAGGGCACTCGAATCTCGAGGTACCACTGTATAACAAAAAGTACATCAGGCCCAGCCGACGTGGCTCAGTGCTTGAGCGTCAACCCATGAATCAAGAAGTCCAGTTCAATTCCCGGTCAGGGCACATGCCCGGGTTATGGGCTTGATCCCCAGTGTGGGGCATGCAGGAGGCAGCCAATCAATGATCCTCTCTCATCACTGCTGTTTCTCTCTCCTCTCTCTTTCTCCCTTCCTCTCTGAAATCAATAAAAATTAAAAAGCACATCAGAAGCAGGGGAAAAGATCATTATTACTTCTCACACACCCAGAGGTTGTAAAGCATATTGAGCCAGTCAAGGCAAATCAGTCAATTTATGCTCCGCTACAAATACTTGATTTCAAATTTCAGGTAGGTTTGCTGAGATAACACAATCTATTCCTTGTGCTTTAATGCTTAGAAACTAAGAAATCCTCAAAAAATAGACATATTTTAAAGACAATTTAGGAATGATTTCTGTAATTTGGTAACATTTTTTTTACCACTCTAGATAATAAACATGATTATTGCTTTCCCTTTCTGCCATGTTGAGTGTTTACTGCATATTCTTTTCCCTCCATTCAAAGATTAACAAAGCACATAATTGCATAGACTCAAAAGCATATCATATTCCTATTTAGAAAAATGTACAAAAATCAAAGACTAACATCAATATCTTTCTCGGTTCTTATTTTCAGCAAATGGGAGGTACTATTTATCCCATCTCCTGACTCATAAAAGGCACAATTAATACTATAACTCTGACTAATTTATATAGACAATTCCACAAATTAACCCTGAGATTTCAGTCTCACTGAAATCTATTAAAAGGGTTTCTAAACTATTTCTACTCCTATGTGCATTTCCTTTTTAGCCGGCAAAGTTGCAGGAGTCTATCCTAAGGACATAATGACAGAAATGTGGAATTATGAACGCCCATGGATGCTCACTGCATGTCGGTTTTGAGTATCTATTAGAGGTGCTAAAGATACGGTCGTACACAAAACAAATAAAAATCCTTGCCCTCATGAAGTTTATGTTCTAGATGGGAAGATGAACAATAAACAAAATATTAATGTGGGTAGAGTGTCTAGAATATTAGAAAAGGACTGAAGGGGAAAACATTAAGCAGGAGAAGGTAAGATATATTTGGAGGAAGTGGGGTAACATTTTAGACCTGGTCACTCATGGAAGCCTTCACTGGTAAGGTGACTTTATTTTTTTTTAATATTTTATTGATTTTTTTTATAAGGAGAAAGGGAGAGGGATAAAGAGTCAGAAACATCGATGAGAGAGAGACATCGATCAGCTGCCTCTTGCACACCCCCTGCTGGGGATATGCCCACAACCAAGATACATGCCCTTGACTGGAATTGAACCTGGGACCCTTCAGTCCGCAGGCCGATGCTCTGTCCACTGAGCCAAACCGGTTAGGGTGGTAAGATGACTTTAAAAAAAATGTATAAGAGTTTATTTGAGCCAAAACAGATGACAATGCCAGGAAATAAGATTTCAAATGCTTCCTGAGGTGACTTTTGAGGAAGACCTAAAGTTGGCAGAGACAGCCAGATACTATTTGGGGGAAAAGCTTTCCAGGAAAGGGATCAGCAAGTGCAAAAGTCCTGAGGCAGGTTCAAGGGTCAACAAAGAAGCCGCATGCTGGGAGGGAAAGGATTGAGGAGATGATGGAAGCAAAACAAGGTCAGGAGCCTGTTAGATCATAGAAAACGCTGTCTCACCCTGGGTGAGAAGAGAAGAAGGGTGGCGGCGTGATGTCCTTGAGGGCTCTGAGCAGAGGACTGATTGGATCTAATTTGTGTTTTTGCAGATCACTCTGGCTGTGTGGCACACGGACAGAGGCAGAAAAACTACTTAGAGGCGACTGTAACAATCCAGGTGACAGGTGATGGGTGCTTGGACCAGGTTCCTGGCAATGAGGGTGTCAGCTGGATGCTGTCGAAGATGAGATATGTTTTGAAGATTAGATAGATTTAGAAATAGATTATGGGATTTACTGAAGGATCAGACACTCAATGTGGAAAAGAAAGCGGCCAAGGATAATGTGAGATTTCTGACTTGATCAGCTGGAAGAATGGACTTATCGTTCAGTGCGATGAGGAACTGTGCAGGCGCATTCCGGGGAAACACCAGGAGCTCAGCGTTGGACACGTAAAGTCGGAGGTGCCTGGTGGACAGCCACGTGGAGACGTGTGGGTCTTGAATGCTGGGGAGAGATCCGGGCTCGATATAGAGATGTGGGAGTCACTAGCATTTGGATCATTGCTAAAGTCATGAGACTAGAAGAGGTTATTGAGAGAGAGACTTAGAAACCTGAAAAGGTTCCTGGACTGAGCCTGGGACACTCCAATATTTCAAAGTCAAGGAGATGAGAAGGAAAAGGCAAAAACCATGACAGAGCAGGCAGAAGGGCCAGGGAGAGAGTGGGCATGTGTAGTCCTCAAGGCCAAAAGAAGACAGAGTTTCCGGGAGAAACCGACTGTGACTGATGTACTGACAGGTCAGGTCAGATAAAGACCAAATCATTTCATCTGCAACGTGTGCTCACTGGTCACCTTAGTGGGTGGATTCCGTGGGGGTAGATCCAAGAGAGAAGGAGGGAGAAGGTGGACGTGAGTATGTGCAAACACTTTAATGAGTTTTGCTCTAAGGGGAGGGAGAAAAAGGACCAGACCTGGAAGTGTTGGCGTGTTTTGTTTTGTTTTTGTTTTTGTTTTTTGTCAAGATGGACTAAGTCAAATAAATACCAAGTATTTTATTAGTAAAGTTATTACACACAAAATTTAAAAGCGTATTTTGTTCTCGGTTTTTTCCCCCGATTATCACCTCTCACCAGAGCCAAGTGTATGGAGAACCTGGATTTCACGAGCTCTGCATAAACCGGCAATAAGGCCGAATGAGGAGTGTTTGGGGTGGTCTGCGCTGCCAGGGTATCTTTGTATGTAGCTTCTGAGTTCATGCCTCCCTCTGTGCACGGCTCCACCAGCCTCTGGTTAAACCTCAACTTAGAGGAAACCTCCAAATTGTAGATAGAAGCATTCGCAGCTCCATACATGAGGAGGACAATGCTGTTTGTTCAGACTCTTGGTGACATTTAGAAATGAACTTGGGGGGGAAATTTTAAGACTCCAAACATCTCTGAACCTGAGGTCTGTAATTTTTTTTTTCAAATTGAGTTTCCAGCTAATACAGTGGTACCTCGAGATACGAATTTAATTCGTTCCGTAACCTTGAGGCGTGGGAAACTATGAGACGCTCGAGTCGCGGTAAACTGGTGGGTCGTGTGCAGCCGGCGGATCCACGCGATGACTCCTATCTCAACTGTTGCTCGTATTTCAAAGCAAAAATTGCTCACTCGACGGCTCGTATCTCAAAAAATCTCATATGTTAGGGCACTCGTATCTCGAGGTACCACTGTACAAGCTCTCAAAACATTCAAAGGTGCGTGTTGTCATCAGAAACGAGTGCTTTAAACAAACTCAACTAAGATGATACTGAAATCCCCTTACTGTAATTCCTCGCCTAGTTCTACAACCTTCCTCTTGAGCTCCTGGTTGTCCTTGATGGCGGCGTGAGCGGTGATTTCGGTCCTCATTTTGGAAGCAGACAGGGCGGCCGACTCATCTTCCAGCTCCTGGACCCGGTCTCTCAGAGAGCTGAGGAGAGATGACTTCCTGGCGTTGTTCTCTCTCTGGTTCTCCATCTCGGCTTTCAGTTCCTGACAGGACGCTTCTTGAGAGAGCATTTTGGATCGGAGGTCTCGAAGCTTCGCATGAAAAAGAAACGGAAAGACCAAAAGGATTTCAACGGCCGAGGTGTGAAGAAACCCAAAACCGCCATTGCCGATGGCGCTCCTTGATCCAGGACCTCATTCATGCACATTCCTTTCCTTCCGTTCCTTCCTGTGTGCATCTGTATGACCAGATGGGAACTTGTGCCTTAATAACAGACTTCATGTTCTGTTTTATTGCTTTTTTATTTTTTTTTTCCAAGACCCATTGAGCAATGCTCTGCGGTAACTTCGTCTCACTCAAGAGATATGTGTGGTGTGTTTTTGCAAAAGGCAATAAAACGTTTTGCAATGGTAACCCATGTTCTTACATCCGTGTTCCTGCGATGGCTGCTAAAGTGAAACCAGGAGCCCACAGGCTCTGCTCCTTGTAATTTCATGGCCACGACCGCTGCCCTTACAGGAGTCACACAAAGGAAACATCCTGACTTCTTCCATGAAGTCTGTGGCATCGGATGCTGCACACTGTATGGGCCCTATTCTTATATGATCAGGCCCACCACATAAGAAACCATTATGAATGTATGTACTTCTTTGGAACTGTGAGCATGCATCAGACATGTTCTCTCTCTCTCTCTCTTTCTCTCTCTCTCTCTCTTTCTCTCTCCTCACAAATACATTATCACCTCATCTTTCAGTGAAGTCCTGCCAGCCCAGTGAAGCCAATAGTTACCTCACAGACCAGCCCAGGCTCCTCAAGGTCAAGGCCACCAGGCTGTGAGCAGAGTGGGTCTGAAGAGACACCCTCAGATGATCCGGCCCAGCGGGGAGAGGGACTCCAGTCCTCTGGCTAGACTTTCCCCCTCGCAATCAGAACTGTCACAAGCAACCCACCTTAAAGGGACATACTCCCGATTCCAGAAGAAGCGAACAACCCTCCAAATCCCAGGCAGCCACAACCCAGAGAGCTCAGGGGCACCCAGGCCTCTCTGAGATGGAGAAGGCTGCCCCACTGCCTGGCTGAGCAGCATGACAAATGCATAACCTTCGGGAACCTTCCACCACCGGGAGGCGGGCCACAGGAAGGGGATCAGCAGAAGCTGTGCAGAAAGGTTTGCACCTGTGTCCTACTGTCCCGTTTGCAATCGCCTCTCTGCTCTGCTCTACTCCGCCCGGGGCTGAGAGTCCCCTTTCGGAGTCGGGAAGATGCACCCTCTTACCTCGGACTGAGCGCATTCAAATCGGACCAGCGCTGCTGCGAGTTCACTGCGGGCGTTCTCGGCCACATTCCGATAGCGCTTTAATTGCTCCCGGGTGGCCGGGGCTTCCAGGAGATGGTCGTAAATCTCCTGAGAGGGTTCCCCAGAAGACAAAATAGAGAGGAGCGTGAAAACAAGCTCTCTGTGCAGCTGTGCGGGGCACGATGAGATGCAGACGCGGCCTGCGTCGGCCACACATCGAAATGCTGCCCAGAGGCGTGCTTTGCTCAGATCGTTTCATGCTCACTGCCAGCACGCTAAGGAGGCAGGAGGCCCCCGGAAAGAAGGATGTGCTCCCCCGGGAAGGCGTTAAGAATTGGCCTGTGTCCCTTTAGGGACTCTCTCCACCCCCACTCCCAACCCTGCACCCCAACCCACCCTCCCAGCTCAAATGCTATTTGGCCTCTGACCAGAACCTACAGAAACCAACAACAGTAAGAAGAGACACTGTGGGGAGTCACATGGGACTTGGTAATTATTCACTATGCTCTTATTCTCAACCTCAGAGCCTCCCTCCGGATCATGGAGGGGACTTGGGTCACCTGAGAAGTCCTTACCCATCAAGAAAGGAGCTACAGCCAAGACCGGTTTGGCTCAGTGGATAGAGGGTCAGCCTGCAGACTGAAAGGTCCCAGGTTCGATTCCGGTCAGGGGTATGTACCTTGCGTGCTGGCACATCTCCAGTAGGGGGCATGCAGGAGGCAGCTGATCAATGTCTCTCTCTCATCGATGTTTCTGACTTTCTATCCCTCTCCCTTCCTCTCTGTAAAAAAATCAATAAAATATATATTTTAAAAAAAAAAAAGAAAAGAAAGAGAGGAGCTACACACCACTGATGGGGGCCGGTACAGAAATATAGAACCCACGCATGGCCAAACTGCCCCAATTTTTCAAGACCAGCCATCTATCCAGATTTTGGGAAGTAAAAACCTACAGTCTGTGCAGCTGGGCAACTAACTTTAATGTTTAAAAAAGAAATACCGCGTGGCCCAAATAAACACATCTGCGCAGCAGACCCAATGGTTCGGTCTGTGTGGCACTCACACCGTCACACCTGCTTTTTTCTTCAGCTGGAGCGGACACTCACACCCACCTCCACGGGGTTCCCAGGGCCTGTGGTCTTGGGGAAAGACATGCAGGAAAGCCACCCGTTTTAAGGGAATCTGAGAGAGGGCGCATGAAGCAGGATTTCCTGGAATTATCGGCGAGGCCCCGGGGATGCACCAGTAAAACCTGTTTATGACGGCCCGGCCCCGCCGCTGCCAAAGACTACCGTTTGGAAACACTCCTGAATGCAAAAGTCCTTCTACAGCCCTTCCCTCTCCAGCGCGCGCTGTCGTGGCCAGTGTGTTTCGGGCCACAAACATGCCAAACAAAACCTTCGGTGCACTTAGGAACGGCCGACGCCTGCCAATCACAACACATCCAAGACGACGGTAGGTATGCGCTCCTGGGGAGAGGACATAAAACTTTTAACTGCATCTAATAAGAGAACCACATCCTGTTCAGCCTCACTCGGCTTTCAGAGCAACTTCTCTGCCCTGACCAACCACCGCAGCAATATTTTCTGAAATCTGCCACGGGTAGTAAGGACCTGGGTCACTGAGGAGAAGTTGGAAATAGGATACGCTTGGCACATAATTTGTAATATTCATAAAAAATAAAAAGTGTTCAGCCCCGCTGGTGTGGCTCGATGGGGAAGCATTGACCCAGGAACCAAGAGGTCACCAGTTTAATTCACAGTCGGGGGCACATGCCTACAACTTTGGATTTGATCCCCAGTAGGGGGTATGCAAGAGGAAGCCGATCAATGATATTCCTCTTTTCATCCATGTTTCTATCTCTCTTTCCCTCTCCCTTTCTCTCTCTCTAAAAACCAATAAAAACATATTTTAAAAAACAAAAGAAAGAAAATAAGTTCTTCAATGGCTATTATTATCTCTTCCAATGGCTAGCGTCATTTTTCAGGCAATGGTGTAGTGTACCAAAAATTTTACACTTCCTTCTTAGGAAAACATATTGTGTCCGTTGAACATAATGTTGAGAGCCACAGAAGACAGTTCAGGCACTGAGCTTCCTATCTCATAAGGGAAAACATCATTCATTGTAGGAAATTACAACCGAATGCAGATACTACCAGAGCATTAACATCTTCAAATGTCCACTGGTGAAAGGAACTACGAATGAAGATGGCATTGCTTCTGATCCTGGATCAGGGCCCAAATTCCAAAGACCAGATTAATGGATTTAGAAGACCATTACCAGGTCGATGTCCAGCAGACTGGAGATTACCTACACTAATAAAAGAGAAACATGCAAATTGACCATATCTTCACGCTGCCCAGCAGCCAATCAGGAGTGTGTGAATTAACCCAACAAAGACAATGGGTTAATTTGCATACAAAGGCACTGAAGGGCCAGGGTCAGGACGCTTGCGTCGTCGCCATGGTGATGACACAGGTGTTCCACACCACCCCAGTTGCTCAAGGCCTCACAGGAGGTGGAAAAGCTGCTCCGGCCAGACCCAGCAGCCAAGGGAAGGCAGGCCCATTCTTGCACTAATTTTCATGCACCGGACCTCTAGTTGATCAATAATATGGACTGAAGGCCTGATCTGGGTCAGGCACTGAGCTTCCTATCTCATAAGGAAAGACAACATTCATCAAACAACCACAGTAATGACTGAATAATTACAAGCTGAAATGAATGCAAGGAAGGAAAGAATGAAGCAGATAATAAAGGAGAGTGGCTTACGACTCAGGAAGTAGGAAGGAAAGATTTCCCCAAAAAAAGTGATGATTAGCGGAAACTGGTTTGGCCCAGTGGATAGAGCATCAGTCTGTGGACTGGAAGGTCTCAGGTTCGATTCCGGTCAAGGGCATGTACCTTGGTTGTGGGCACATCTCCAGAGGGGGGCGTGCAGGAGGCAGCTGATCAATGTCTCTCTCATTGATGTTTCTAACTCTCTATTTCCCTTCTTCTCTGTAAAAAATCAATAAAATATATTATTTTTTTTTAAAGTGATGATTAGGTAGGAATTGAAAAGGCAAAGGTTACTGAAGCAGGAGCAACACACTTCATTCCAATAGCAAAAAGGACGAGCAACGGTCCTGTGGCAGACGTAGACCCTGTGTGCTCATCGATGGTCTGAGAGAAGTCAGTACGGCTGAAGGACAAAAACAGATGGAGCACAGTGGGGACAGGGCTGCTAAGGCTGCTGGGAGGTCATGCATATACAGTGGTACCTCAAGATACGAGTTTAATTCGTTCCGTAACCTTGAAGCGTGGGAAACTATGAGATGCTCGAGTCTCGATAAACTGATGGGTTGTGTGCAGCCGGCCGATCCGTGTGATTACTCGTATCTCAACTGTTGCTCATATTTCAAAGCAAAAATTGCTCGCTCGATGGCTCGTATCTCAAAAATCTCGTATGTTAGGGCACTCATATCTCGAGGTATCACTGTATTTGGGGATATGATAGGGCTTCTTTTGCAGAATATTCTAGCTACTCCTCCTTGTGCATTTTAGCCATGTGAAGTTCAGCTTGACAAATCCCCAAAAACCCTGTTGGATCTTTATTGGGACTGTGTTAATTTCACAAATAAATTTAAGGAGAATCGACGTATTTTAAATGTCGAGTCTTCCAAATCAAATATTTTTCTCATTTGTTCACGATTTATATGTCCCTCAGCTCTGATGATTAATGGTGTGTGTAGACTTGACTGAGTCACGGGGCATCCAGATATCTGGTTAAACACGACTCTGGGTGTGTCCCGAAGGGTGTTTCTGGATGAGATTGACATTTGCGATGGGTGACTGAGTAACAGAGACTGCCCTTCCCACGGGGGGGCTGGGCCTCATCCAGTCACTGAAGGCTGAACAGAACCACAAGGCTGAACAAGAGAATCCACTCTCTGTCTGAAGCTGGGCCATCAGCCTCTTCCTGATGTTAGACTCAGACTCGGGGTGCAAGTTCCCCATCGGCTCCCCGGAGTCTGCAGCTTACCGAAGGCAGATCTTAGGACTTCGCAGCCTCCGTTATTGCAGGAGCCAATTCCTCATCACAAATCTTTCTTTAAAAAGCTTAAAGAACACTGGAGTGTACAGTGGCACCTCGAAATACGAGTTTAATTCGTTCTGTAACCTTGAGGCGTGGGAAACTATGAGACGCTCGAGTCGCAGTAAACTGGTGGGTCGTGTGCAGCCGGCCGATCCGCGTGATTGATTACTCTTATCTCAAATGCTGCTCGTATTTCAAAGCAAAAATTGCTCGCTCGATGGCTCATATCTCAAAAATCTCGTATGTTAGGGCACTCGTATCTCAAGGTACCACTGTATTTACAGCTGAGCTTTTCTTCTTAGCTCTTCCTTTCTACCCCATAGATGCTCACAGAGTCTTCTTCATGGCTGGCTATCTTCCGGACAGTCTTCAACCTGGTGTGGACTTCTGTGACCTGAGTTAAGAGCTTTGTGGCACTGGTGACCCTCTGTTTTCTGGGTCTGTTAGGGGTTTCTGGGACATTGCCCTGTGCTCAGAGAACACCATCAGCATTTGGGAATGACAGTCACTGGTGTACACCAGTGTGGCTGCCCACCGTCCACGCAGAACTGAGTCCACCCGGACTAGAAAGTGCCCTTACGGTACCGGCCATTGAGTATTGGCACTCTCGTCTTTCCTCTGTTATTCCCACGTCAGGGAATTTACTGAGGCTCCTGTGAGTGCTCAGTTTATGAGCGCTCCATGGGCACTGAAATGGGAGGTGTACTCTCCGTCATCGGGGCTCTGAGTTCAACATGTATCAATCGGTCTTATCTTATTCATTATTTTAATCAGGCACCTCTAGCCTTCCCTAATTTCTCTCATGAGCTGCGCGGTGAGGTCGAGTCTCCTGTTGCTACTGTAATTCTATGTCATGTGACAGCAGTAGTGTTCTTGCCTCAGACATGCTGGAGCTGTGTCACTCGGTGCAATTCAGAGCTTCCACCTCTTCCTTGTGACTTGTACCGTGCAGCATCAGAATGCGCCTTTATTTGTCTTGCTTCATCCTTCTTGGGGTACAACCTTTTCTTTTTTCTTTTTTTTTTAATATATTTTATTGATTTTTTACAGAGAGGAAGGGAGAGAGAGATAAAGTCAGAAACATCCATTAGGGAGACATCGATCAGCTGCCTCCTGCACGTCCCACTGTGGAGATGTGCCCGCAAGCAAGGTACATGCCCCTGACCGGAATCGAACCCTGGACCTTTCAGTCCGCAAGCCGATGCTCTATCCACTGAGCCAAATCGGTCTCGGCTACAACCTTTTCTGATGCTGAGATCATGATCCCTGGTTTCCTTTTGTTTGCATGGGACTACATATACCTTTGTTCCATCTTTTTATTTTCCTTTTTTTATGTTTTTTAAATTGATTTTTCAAATACAGAGGAAGGGAGAGGGAGAGAGAGACAAACATCGATGAGAGAGAGAATACAGAGGAAGGGAGAGGGAGAGAGAGATAAACATCGATGAAGGAGAGACATCAATTGGCTGCCAAGGCACGTGCCCTTGACCGGAATGGAACCTGGGACCTTTCAGTCTGCAGACCAATGCTCTATCCACTGAGCCACACCGGTTTCGGCTTGCAGGGTGCTTTTTAGTTCCCTGTCCTGCTCCTGCTTTTTTGGAACCGGGGCGGTGCCCACAGGCAGTCCACAGGCCCCCCATCTTTGCTCACAAACGTGGATTTCTGTCGGGCGCTTCCCTGCCTCTCCCGCTCTGCAGCTGGGGACCGCATGCGCACAGACTCCGCCACTTGGGGAAGAACTGAGACACATTTTGTGACTTAGGGTGTCAGCCATCTCTTGGTTACATCAGAAAAAAATGGAGTTTGTTTCTCATTTTCTTTTGTTGCTTGTAGCTGTTTTCCAAGAACAGAAGGGAGGAGTTGGCTAACTCTCTGTGGCCATTCTTAAACTAGAAGCAATGAGATCGATTTTTATTTTTAACTACACGGCCCTTTGGTGGCTGAGAGGCATTTTTTAATGCCCTTCTTTAAAAAAAAAATCTCATTTTTGAAAACTAATTAAAACAATGTGATGCTCGGCAGGAAATTAACGGGATGATCCACAGGCCCTCAGGAAGTGTCTTGGTCTCTATGTTAGCGGGAATTTAGTGGGTGAAAACAGATGCATCAGAAAGGAGGGAAAGAAGGTATTGGTCAGTAAAAAGTGAAGCTCATTACTAAAGAAAAAAAAAGATTAGAGCTGCATTACCCACTATAAACCAAATTTTAGACTTAATTAAACCAAATAAAATTTAAACCAAATAAATTTTAGACTTAAAATATTGAATATGAAAATGGAGCCCTGGCCGGTTTTCTCCATGGTTAGAACATCTGCCTGCAGACTGAAGGATCCCAGGTTCAATTCTGATCTAAGGTGCATACTACGATTGCTGGCTCTACCCAACACCCATGCAGGAGACAACCAATCCATGTGTCTCTCTCCTATCAATGTTTCTCTCTGTGTGTCTCTCCCATTCCCTTCCATTCTCTCCATAAAAAAACAATGAAAAATTATCTTCTGGTGAGGATTAACAAAAGTTATTAATTAATTAATTATAGAAGTTTCTTTTAAAATGCAAAATGGAGAGTACTATAAATTCATAATTATCTTAAAAGGATTTTCAAAGCAGAGAAACAATAGAAGAATGACAAGAAGTCAAAGAAGACAACGAAATTTTAAAACCTATATATGAGAAATGTGTAAACAGAAATTAAAGGGAAAGAGCAAACTGGAAAAACATTGGCAAAAAGTAATATAGTCAAAACCTTAATATACAAGGAATCTACTCAAACCAATAACAAACCTTGCCCTAAAAGAAAATGTACACAGAAAAAGTAACAATTATTGGCAGTATTATAAACAGCTAATAAAGTGAAAAGTTTCCTACCTCACTGGTCATCAATTAAATACAAATTAAAAAGAGTGTGGTAGTATTTCTCATCTTTAAACTTAGCAACATTGAAGGTATACTTAATAACCAAGTGTATTAAGAGAGAGTTCTAGCCAAAACCGGCTTGGCTCAGTGGATAGATCGTTGGCCTTCGGACTGAAAGGTCCCAGGTTCGATTCCGGTCAAGGGTATGTACCTTGGTTGCGGGCATATCTCCAGTGTGGGGCGTGCAGGAGGCAGCTGATCGATGTCTCTCTCTCATCGATGTTTCTGACTTTCTATCCCTCTCCTTTCCTCTCTGTAAAAAAATCAATAAAATATATTTTTTTTTAAAAAGAGAGAGTTCTATGAGAAAGACATATTAACACACTGATCATAGAAAGGAACATGGTACAACATTTCTAGAAAGGAATTTGGTAGTATGCATTAATAGATTTTAAAAGTTAACACTGTTTGTCCTACTTATAATCTTATCTAAGGAAATGAAAACATACCCAATGATTAAATACAAAAAAAATAATCAGAAAGGCATTCTTTAGCAAAATTTCCCCAAAATCTGCAATAGCAAAAACTTGGGGACAATTAGAACGCAACAACAAAAGTATGAACCCCAAGGTTTGAATATGCCCAGGTTGTGGACTCATCAAGAGTGGGGTGTGCAGGAGGTAGCCAATCAGCCATTCTCTATCATTCTTGTTCTCTCTCTCTCTCCCTCTCCCTTCCTCTCTGAAATCAAGAAGAATGTTTTTAAAGTATACATTTAGCATTAACTGTAAAATTAAATATCGCTTCAAATGAAAAATAGTGGAAAGAGAATGTTAACTGCATTATCTTGTAGTTATAGGACTAGATTTTATTTTCTCCTTTATTATGTATTTCTATAGTTTCCAGATCCTTTACAATGACCATGTATTACTTTCATATTCAGAAGAATCAACATTATCCCCTTAAATTAAAAAAGAGTAGTACATACAAGGTTAGACAAAAATGCCAAATTCTGCTATGCAGCATTTTCATGAAGAAACGGTCCAGGTAGCAGCGAGGACTTGCATGCATGTGCACACAGACGCATCATGTTCTCTTAACCGAGCCTCCTGAAATTTGTAATATTTCTTTGAAAATTCTTCAACTTTTTCTATAAGTATCAAACAATCTTCCCTTTAAAAAAAAAAACTAATTTCACCCTTTTTCCAAGTGGCATGATTAAAAACTCATCCTTTGTCCTCACGTGAGCACAATCTAAGTTATTAGGTATCTTTCAGCTAACCCGTAAGGCAATTTTATGTTAATTTTAGAAAGCCAGCTCCACACGGTTTGATTCTGCTGCTGATATTATTATGATAATGGTGGAAATTGTCTCACTGGGTGGCTCATGGTCTTTTCGGAATAAAGGACGGCTTCCAAGCTCAATGGCAGAAGGAAGAGAGAAGCGTCTTCATAATTTGGTACACAATGTGACCAATTATCGGACCTGGGGACAATGTCTTGGGGCCAGTCCTGCCACTATGGTATTTGGTTGTCTTATTATCCCAGGGACAAAAAAAAAAAAATTAAGAAGAAAATCACTGTCTACCTCTGGCACACAGAATCTCCTAAGTCCATTCCCATCTTCCTATCCTATAAGCACTTTGCCTTTGTTCCAGCCTTTTTCCTTACCGTAGTGCCCAATTGTATGACCAAGGTTCCCCCATTATGGAATCTCTCTCTCGCTCTCGCTCTCGCTCTCTCTTGTGGGAAACCAAACATTGTTCTCACTAAATGGATGTAAACAGGAGGCCAGAAGGCTGGTCAACCTTAACTGCTCTGAAAGGTCAGAGCTCATCACTCACTGTTTAGATGAAAACATTGTTAGCTGAAGCAGCCTCTACCTGTTTGTTTCATGTTAATTTCTGTTTTTGTTATTTCCTGCCTAAAGGCTAGGGGTGTGTCCCAAAGCCTTAATAAAAGGGAGAAAAAGGCCAGAGCAAGTGGCAGTCCTTTCCACTAGAGGAAGGCTCCCGCCTGGCCCCCCAATATCGCCAAATTAATGTTTTCTGGACTCTCATTTTGTTTGCGTGCGGCCTCCTTCAGAACCCGAACCCTGAACCAGGAACCCTGAACCATGTGGGACTTGGAAAGGGGCTCCCACACTCTCTCTCTTTCTTGCTCGCTCTCTCTCCCTTCTTCCCTCTTTTCCCCCTCCTCTTGCTCATCCTCCTTTTCCTTCTCCCTCCTCCTCCCCCTTTTCCTTCTCTGCCTACTCTTCCCCCTTCCCCATCTTCCCCTTCTCTCCCCCTCTCCCTCTCCTTCCCTTCCTCCC
>PVJN01017206.1:0-41005 GCA_004026805.1 Lasiurus borealis
TTTTTTTTTTTTTAACAACTTTCATATAGAGCCCCAGCAAAGCTAGTGTCATCATCTTGTACATTGCATCCCTACTGCTTATTTATCTTATAACTGAAGTTTGTACCTTTTGACCACCTTTATCCAAATCCCTCTTCCCCCACCACAGATCTGATCTCCTCCCTTAAAAAAAAATTAAATCTATCCTATAAGTGGTATTTTATAGTGGTTTTGATTTTCATTTTCCTAATAATTAATGATATTGAACATATTTGTATGTTGTTATTGGCCATTTGTATATCTTCTTTGGAGTAAATTGTATTCAACAATCTTACCCATTTTTTAAAAATATATTTATTGATTTTAGCGAGGAAGGGAGAGGAAGAGAGAGATAGAAACATCAATGATAAGAGAGACTCATTGATTGGCTGTCTCCTGCACATGCCCTACTGGGGATCGAACCCGCAACCTGGGCATGTGCCCTTGGCCCAAATTGAACCTGGGACCCTTCAGTCTGCTGGCCAACGCTCTATCCACTGAGCCAAACCAGCTAGGGCCTCTTGCCCATTTTTGAATCAAGTTGTCTTTTTCATTGTTGAGTATAAGAGTTCTTTATTCTAAATACTAGAGCCTCATCAGATGTATGATTTGCAATTATTTTCTCCTATTCTATAGATTGTCGTTTCACTTCCTTGATACTGTCCTTTGATGCACAAAAGTTTTAACTTTCAATGGCATCCATTTGTCTATTTTTTGCTGTTGCTCATGCGTTGGTGTCACATCTAATAATTCATTGCCTATACCTTGAAGCATATTTCAAAAGAAAAATAAAATGAAATGCCTTGAAGTTTTATTTTACTCAAAACTTATAAATTTACATTAACTTGCTAATCAGTTGATAAACTAAGTGTTTCTTTGAACGTATTTACCCAGTGAAAGGCCACTCTTTTTTGGATAAGCCTCAGCGATCTAACACCCACTTTTGTCTTATTTTTAGTTCATTAAGAACTTAGAGACACTTGCAAAGCAACCTGGGCTTGAAATATTTCTAGATTTTTATAATTTCCATTCCTCTCTACTTTTTTTATTGTTATTTTGCCCGCATATATTTTGATGACGGCATTTTTAGCCTTTAATCAAACATTTCAGAAATATACAACTTAGTTTTCACTGAAACAGCTTTCTTTTCACACTCATTTAATTGGTTTATGTAATGCTTAATTTTAGTAAGTGAACTTATTAAGGATAGTAAGTATAACTGGAATAAATAAATTTGAGAACAAATCTAACTGGGTTGATAAGTATACACCACAACTGGAGGGAGCTGAAATATACAGGTGTAGCAGGAGATCTAGTCTACTAGGGCCATGGTTGGCAAACTGCGGCTCACGAGCCATATGCGGCTCTTTGGCCCTTTCAGTGTGGCTCTTCCACAAAATACCATGGCCTGGGCGAGTCTATTTTGAAGAAGTGGCATTAGAAGAAGTTTAAGTTTAAAAAATTTGGCTCTCAAAATAAATTTTAATCATTGTACTATTGATATTTGGCTCTGTTGACTAATGAGTTTGCCCACCACGTACTAGGGAGATGTGTCTGTGTGCCATGGACATCAGTCAATAAGCTTATAACGCAGAGAAAGTGTAATCCAACAGGTGGGCATCTACTCTACAACTCAAGAGGCCTAAACTCAAAATTACTTTAAGAATTTTTTTTAAAATGTAGTAACATGACATAAAACTTACCATTTTAAGTGTACAGTTCAATTGCTTTAAGTAATTTACATTGTTGTGCAACCAACACCACCATCCATCTCCGGAACTTTTTTCATCATGCAATCAGAATTACTTTTTAGTAATTCATATGCAATGCCCAGATACATAGTTCTGATATGCTAGCTTCTAAGCAGTATCTGGCCCAGGGTTGCTATGTCAATAAACTTGGACAACTCACTTGACCTACCAGTGTCTCAGTTTTCTCATCTATAAAATGGGGTTAATATGTATTCCACTGAACTGACAAAATATATTTGCTAACGCACTTCAAACTAGAAAGCATTTTATAGTTGCTACTTGTCATCATTATTAACAGAAAATGTGAAGACCCTTTATATCTGCAAAAAAACTAATAAAGTACTATTTCTGTGGGAAGCAAAGCCATATATAATTGCATGCTTTTAAAAACAGAGAGAACAGACATGGTATGGATGCGTTTCGATTTCCTTTAAATCAACCTTGATTCTATTGTGAGGATATAAACTTCAACAAAGCTGGGCCTGAAATATTTTGAGAACGATCCTTTTGAGTTACCATCATTACTAAGGCTTTTTATCTCTTCTAGATTCTTGCCTTCCACAGAGATATATGTCTTCTCTAATAATCTCCAGATTTAGACTCTTTGAAAAAAAAATCTCACTCAAGGATATATTTTTGTTATTAATTTTCAGAGCGGGGGTTGGAGGGAAGGAGAAAGGGGAGAGAGAGAGAGAGAAAGAGAGAGAGAGAAAGAAACATCAATTGGTTGCCTCCCATAAGTGCCCAGACCAGGGATGGAATCTGAAACCTAGGTATGTGTCCTGATTGGGAATCGAACCTGAAACCTTGTGATGCACTGGACCACACTCCAAACCCCCCCCTCCCCCAGCCACTTGGCCAGGCTAGACTGTCTGTCTTTTCTTTGACCTGTTACTTCCTCTCTGCTCAGTGGTAAACGGGCCTCTCCTGGGTGATGATTTTTTTTCCACCAAAAGGTAAGAATTTGAAATTGTGAACAAGTATGTACAGTGAAACTCTGAATCCTTGTCTTTCACATTTTTGGAATACTTACTGCCACTTAAGGACCTTGCTAAGGGTGTGTGTGGCCTTGTTTTTTGAAGGAAACTTTTAAAGTAAGTGAGAGTGGAATGGGGTAGTGGAGGTGACTCATCCATCAAACGAAGATTTATTCAAGTACTTTTATTTGTGATAAAAGAAGCAGTGAAGAGTCACCATTTCAGAATAGCATTGGAAGAACTTAAACAGGCATTTCCCCAGTACTGCCATTGTTTTCTTTGGTATTTCACTAACATTTTGAGTGGGGAGGTGCTGGGACCCAGGGCCCAAAATAAGTGAAAAAAAAAAAACCAAAACAACAACTTTCATTATTAGTGGATTTCCAGGGTTACCTAATCAGGGCAGTCACTTACATGTTGCTTCTGTTCAACTCAATTCAACAAAAAAAAATTTTGAGCACCTCCTAAGTGCCTGCTATGTACAGTGAACAAACAACCCTGCCCTTGGAGAATTAACCTTTTGGCTGTGTTAGTCAACCTTCTGAGAAAAATGTTAAATTATTTGCCTCCCTCAATTTTTTTCCCTCATATATGTATTTCAAATGTAAACATTGGGGCAAACATTTAAACTGATGGCGAAGGCCTAAAAGCAAGAAGCATCATCTTCCTAAATTTCCTGGACCATTTAATGTTTGATGTGAACAATGTCATTTAAAAATACATACAAAAAATAATAATAAACCCACTAGGCGATTTGAGATATGAGCATGATCCAAACTCTTTGACTGTCTTTTATTTTCTGTGTTTTTATTCTGGGGTTGAGGGTCAGAGATCTCTTTAGGGAAAAAGCCTGGGGTCTTTTCAACCAAAAGCCCTTTTTTTTCCCTCCGGAGCTGACCATGCCATCATTGGGCACCTCCACAGCAGGCACAAAGTCAGTTCCCCCACACTCTTTTCTAAAGAGCATTTCTAGTCGTGGTCATGGTGATGACACCCTATCTTCTCCCCAGCAGTGAGGGTTGCACCATTTCTACGTAGCCTGGGGGATGGATGGCGTGAGCCAGAGGTTGGGAAGGGGCAATGGCACTGGAGGAAAACGTCGGTGTCATCTCCTGGTGCAGGGACCTCTCTGGCAGCAGGGTGTCTCCTCCCCAGGGGTGAGGGGCTCAGGAAGAGCACCCGCTACAGGTGGAGGCCAGCGTTTTGGGCTTGAGGCCGGAGTTGGAGGAATCACTGGTAGGATCTGTACCCCGAGGAAAGTGGTGCAGAAAAGCACTCACAAAAGGGGGAGAGATCTGGACTTCCCCGAGGACTAACCCTCCTCCCCCGCAACCCCATCTCTTAAGATTTCCCACGGAGGGGTCAGCACCGTCTTCCTGAGCCTGGACGGGGCTTACAGGGCACCGCCACCTCGATCCCAAACCCAATCAACCAGGTGACATCCTAAAACCTCCCTCCGCACAGCCTCTCTCCATCGCGCCCCCAGCGCCAGCGTCGCGGGGCGAAGAGCGGATGATGCACCAGCCACGCAGAAAAATGAGGCGGCCCCTTCTCCATGGCGATAATCGAATTAGCCTCAAATTAAACGTGAAATTGGCCCCTCGCCGGCCGGGCTGTTGGGGACAAAGCCCCCATTGTCCTTTGTGGCCCGGGGCGGGTGGAGAGGCGGCGGTGCCCACCCTGCCCCGGCCAGCCCGGGCCGGGCCGGTCCCCGCGGCGGCGGGCGCAGGCGGCGGGCGGGCGCAGGGCCGGGCAGAGCCTGGGCTGCGGGCAGAGCTGCGGACGCGCCCGGGGATCCGATCGCGAGCGTAGCGGGCGCCGGGTGGGCGGCCGCGGGGCTCCGGGCCGGCGCTGCGGGCGGCAGGCGCGAGGCAGGAACCCCGGGAAGGCAGGGGAGAGGAGGACACAGCGGAGGAGGGCGGAGGGCGTGCGGGAAAGGGCGGGGGAGCGCGCGCGCGCGGGCGCGGGTGCGCGCTCCGTCTCCCCGCCCCTCGCGCGCCCCCCTCCCTCCCTCCCTCCCTCCCTCCCGGCGGCGGCGGCGGCTCCCTTCCTCCTCCCCCCGCCCCGCGCTCCCGCCCAGCCCCCGGAATCAGTGCAGCTGTTGCCGTGCAGGCTGCGGATTCCTCCAGTCCCTCCCTCGGCCGCCTCTCGGCTCGGAGCGAGCGAGCGAGCGCGCAGCCCGCGCCGCAGCGCCCACCGGTCCCGTCCTGTGAGCCCCGGCCCCAGCCGCGGACCAGCCCCAGCCGCGGCAGCCCCGCGGAGTCGCCTCCCGGCCCGCCCGCCCGGCCGCCGAGGAGCGGGAGGAGGACGGGACCCCGGCACCCCCACCCCCTCTATCCTTGGGAGGTAGGTATAGCGGGGGGCCTGAGGCTGCAAGATGCCAACTCACTGGGGCTGCGTCCTAGGCGGGCGGCGGGCGGCCGGGAGGAGGGGCGCGGGCCCAGGCCGGGAGGACGCCGCTGGCCCGCCGCTGCCCTGCGCCTGGGGAGCGGCGTGGGGGCGGGGAGGCTGCAGAGCCCGGGAGCGGGCGGCGCTCGGTTGAAATCCTGGGGCGTTTCGGGGTGAAGGCGCCAGGCCCCCGTGCGTGCGGCAGCCGCAGCCCCGCGGGGCGCACCGCGGCCGCCCAGCTCCATCCCCGGCGCGGAGGCGGCGGTCCCTCCTTCCTCCTCCTCCCGCCTCCGCCGCCTCGTCCCCCCGGCCGGGCGCGGGGGTGGGTGGGTGGGTGGGCGCGGAGCGGGCGGCGGCGAGGCTCTATTTTCGGGTGCCCTCCTTCCAGGCCCGCTCCGCGCCGAGCGGGGGCGGCGGTGACAGGGCCGGGCTCCGAGCCTAACGGTACGGGGGATGCGGCCGGGCGTGGTGCGGGCTGCGCCGCGCTGCAGCTGAGCCCGAGGCGGCGCCCCGGCGGCACCCCCCGCGCCACCACCCCGCCCGTCCTCGCGCCCTCTCTCCCCTCCGCCCCCCGCCCTTCCCGGGTCCCCACTCTCCCAGGGCTGGGCGTGAGCCGCCTGCGGGGCGCCCGCCCTGCAGCTTCTGCTACCCCGTCTCCTCAACAGGTTTGTACCCGCGCGGGGACCCTCCGGGCCTGCCTCTGGGGTGGAGGGCTGGGCCCTCCTCTCGCCATCACCCCTCCGCGCCCGCGATCCTCTTTATTTTTTTATTTTTTTGGGTCGGGGGGAGCCTTCCCTTTGTTTTGTGATAGGAAAGATGCCAAGTGCCTGCCTTCCAGATGGAGAGGGCGAGTGCGGTCGGGGATCGACGCACAAAACCGTGCGCATGATGCTCGCAGTCCAAAAAGCCCCAGGCGCGGGCGTGCGCGGGGGAGCGCGCGAGCGAGGGCGCCTCGGCGAGGAGAAAGATGGGTTCAGGGGGCTTGTTTCCGCGGGATGCGCTCCTTTGGCAAGATGGATGGCCCCCGGTGGCCTCGCCGTGATGCAGCACAATGCCGCAGCCTCGCAGCCTCCCGGGGCTCTCCTCGCCGGCGGGGCTTGGCACGGCCGCTCGGCGCCTGCGGCCCCCGCCCGGCCCCACCCAGGTCCGGGGCTGCCCTTGGCCGAGGCTCAGAGCCGCTTCTGATCTACCCTGTCCTGCTGCTTCGGCTGTGTGTGTGGGGGGGCCGGAGGGCCAGGTCCCCTTACCTTAAAGGGGAGGCTCTTTTCTTTTTTGGGGGGGGGGACCCTCTTCCTCCTCCCTCCCTGCCTGCCTGTGCTGGGATGCGAAGGGGCTCTCCCTGCAGCGCTAATGCGGGCGGAGGGAGCCTGCCTGCAGCTGCGCACGGAATCTGATCTCCAGCCCGGGGACCTGAGCCGCAGGGAGGGGCTGCAGGGAGGACGCGCGGACCTGGGTGGTGCGGAGGCCGTGGTGCATGCAGTCAGCGCGGGGTGGGTGTCGCCGCCGCGTCTTTTCTGTGTGTGCATCGCCCATCGTTTGTCAACCGCAGCCCAACTATCCATCGATTCCTTAATACATGGAAAGTTGGTGTTTATTGGGTCTTCATAGCTATGACGTTTGCAGTTACCACTGTGTGTCCTTCGGCCAATACTAAGTATATATGCATTTTTTTCTTACGGGAAACCAATTTTTTGAAATGAAACGATACAGCTATTTTGGCTTTTTTATGTCCCTGAGACATGTCTATCTAAATATATGCACCAGTTGAATAGCTTGGTTTTTAAAAGGAACTTACATGTCTTTTCTTTTTTTTCTTTTTTTGATGGGTAGTTACTGATTAATCTGTATTTGCTTTGCTGTCATCGTTTGCTTTTTCTGTAAATCAAGTACATATTTGGACGTTTTATTAGGAGCGGTTAGGTAGATGAGCGCCGTGGTTGGTGGTGAATTGATACTCAGTCTTTTGTAGGTTTAGATTAGTCATGATTAGTGGGATTATGATGGTAAGTGGCTTCATTTATATGTATTTTTGTATACATTTTTTTTTTTTTTGCAGATGTGGGAGGGGGTTGAGAAGGGCAGACCACCAAGGCCTCTGAGGCCGGTATCTGGTCAGAAGGATATGGTTACCGGTGTTCTCCTTTATTTAGTCTGGGCCAGTACATAGGGAAATGTCCCTTCTCCATGCCACTCTACAATCCATTTATTCAGTGTGAGATGGCAAATGGGATACATTTCAAATGTCACCCATACAGATGAAAAGGGGAATTTCACTATGCTGTCTGGGAGGGAAGGTCAACGTTTCACAGCAAGGGCATGTCTACTTTTAATTTTTAAAATCTCTGTTGAATCCAAATTGGTGGCATTTGACTTCTTGGTAGCCCTACCAAGTAGAACCGAATGCAGATTGTGTGGTTTACGTTCATTATTTCGAGTTTCTCTTAAAAGAGAGCCATTAAAATAGAGCACTTTTTGGATTTGGGCTTTCTTGTTTTGCTTGATGGTATAAAATAGTGTTGTATAAAGATGGTTGGGAGTGTCGTTCCCATGGATTATCCAGACATTTTGGATTTATTATGTTGTAAGAAAATATCCTGTGTGGATGTCACGGGAGGTTTAGCTGTTCTGGCTTAAACACCAGGTGCAGAATTCGGTTAGGTTTAGCCCTTTGTAACTTTGTCATTTCTGGACTGACCAAAACCTCCATCTGAGGGAATGAAAAGTATCGGGGAAGTGAAGAAACTTGATCACCTCCCGTTGTGCAGGCTTTCTGTGAAGAGTGAGGAGGATCTCTTGGGCGAGAGTATTAACACCTAAGATGATGTAGGAGCCTCGCTGTCTGCTTGTAACACATCCTTCGCAGACTTGGCATGGACAGGGTTTCTTTGGAAGAGTTAGTTGGCGTGGTTATTTTGTCTTGCTGTATGAAAGTATGACTTTACATGTGGAAGTACTGTTTTGAGATGGAAGGATTTTACTACTACTAAACAAACATTGGCATGATGAGTGGAAATTATTTGATGTGGTTTTTGTTGAAATAAACTTTTCATTTTGAGGAGTATATTCTTAGAGAGAATTTTAAAGCCCAACATATATTTTTTACATGCGGTGATGTGGTGTTCCTTTAATTATGTGGGGCACTAGACCAACATCAGCATTATAATTGGGCTTTAATTAATGTTCTGTGGATTTCCTGATGGTAGTCTTGGCTTCTTCCTGCGAGACTATTGGGAATGTAAACCATTCTTCATAAGGAAAAGGCCAATACTTCCTCTGGAAAATTTACTTCTGGAGGCCTGTGGAGGTGAGTAAAACATCTCGGGGATGTGTCTTATAAATGTTCAGACTTTGCTGTTTCTCAAAGCACAATTTCTTTACAAAGCTAGAGTACATCTAGTTTAGTAACTCTTGATTCTTCTGAAACAGTGTATCCAAATTCATATAATGTAGGAATAACATCATTAGTCTCTTTATTTTGGTGAAATTAAACTACTATCCCAATTAGGCATTTTCCTAATGCCCCTTGCTGTAACAATGAGGTTTGTGGAGTGAAAACATCAGTATCTCTTGAGAGTTTGTTATAAACCAGATTCTTACAGACCCCAACCCAGACCTATCCAATTATAATTTTACCAAGACCCCTAAGTGATTTGTATACCCAATAAATTGAGAAACCACTGCACTTCTTCATCTAAAGGACTTCTATATCAAAAAGTTCCTTCTTGTGTCTTACTTTTGTCTTTTCTTTCGCTCAAATATCAACGCCTTTCTCCCCTTATGTCACTAAGTGATGTTGAAGAAAGTGATGCATGCACTGTAAATTACTTAATACAGGAAAACAAAGTTCTTTTAATATTTCGGTGGCATAGTCCTATTAGTTATAGTTTTTTAGATTACTCAGTGTTAGGGGTTTCTTCCTAAAGTTGATAAACAACCAACTCTCCCATCCTGCCTCCCCTCCCCCAAGAAGGCACTGGCTTTGAGACGTCCGTCCAGGACGCCCAGGGTCTCCTCTGCTCCTCCTGCTCCCTCTGGCACCTTGTTCTCACCAGGTGTTTCTCCTGGTTTGTTCAGTATCCTGTCCTTCTGGTTCCTTCTTTCCTTAAAGTAGTTTTTTATTAAGTAATCTGTACATATAAAATAATGCTCATAAAAGACACATTGCCGGTTCACACACCAATGGGTACTCATGCAGCCACTACTGACTCGAGGAAGAATCCTATCGTATAGTCAGAGTCTCCTAAGTATCTTTCTGTCTTCCCATCTGAAGCAGCCACTGTTCTCAATTGGGTGCCTCTCATTTCCTTACTTTTTTTTTCTTCCCAAGTTGTTTTTATTTTATTTTATTTGTTTGTTTGTTTATTTATTTATTTAAATATATTTTATTGATTTTTTTTTTTACAGAGAGGAATCCTTACTCTTTTTTTTTTTTAAATATATAGGTTATCCTTTCTAAAATTCGTAGTTTTGTATGTTTTGAACTTTGTTTCTTATTGATTTCATAGAAGAAGGGAGAGGGAGAGAGAGAGGAAAAAAAAAACATCAATGATGAGAGAGATTGATCAGCTGCCTCCTACACGCCCCCTACTGGGAATCAAGCCCACAACCTGGGCATGTGCCCTTGACGGGAATTAAACCCAGGACCCTTCAGTCCGTCAGGCCAACGCTCTATCCAGTGAGCCAAACTGGCAAGGGCATGTTTTGAATTTTATATAAATGAACTTACGCTTTATTTATTTTTCTGTGACTTAACACTTTTAGATTAACATTATATTCCTGATAGTCATTTGTTGTAATAGTTTATTCATTTTCACTGCTGTATAGTATTCCATGATGCCTTGTTTATTCCTTCTACTGTAGATGGCCATTTGGCCTAATTCCAAGATTTTGCTGTTATAAAAAGGGCTGCTATGAATGATTCTTCTATTTGTCTCTTAGTACCTATATGGAGATAGACACACACTCACACAAATTCTCTCTCTCTGGATCATATGTGCATTATCAGCCTTACTGGATAATGCCAATGTTTCCAAAGTGATTGCTGGATACCAGTTATATTCCCACTAGCAGGGTTTAGGGTTACTGTTGCTCCACAGCCTCTCCAGGCCATCGTTTACCAAACTTGAAAATGTCCATTTGTGAAGTTATCTCATTGTGCTTTTAATTGCAATGTCCCTGATTATTGAGGTTAAGTGCCTAGTTTCATTATTGGCCATTTGGGTTCCTTCTTTTGTGAATTTCCTATTCAGTCTTTTTTTTTTTAAATCTGTTTGTCTTTCAGAATTTTTTCCTTATTGATGTGTAGTTCTTTATGTAGATTGCTTGCTAATCCTTTATGGATTATATGTGTTGCAAAAATTACCTCCCAGTTTGTGTTTTTATTTTCTTTTGAAGAAACCCTGTGTTTGTTTTTTTATGAACATTCATAATTTCACTAAGTCATAATCAGTTTTTATCCTTTAAGGTTTGTGAGTATGATTTTGATACTGTAAGAAAAATTTTCCTTAGTTTGGAAAGCCTGAATTTTGGAGTCAAAACTGGGTTCAAATCCTAATGCTATGGTATACTAGTCACATGATCATAGCTACTCAGACCAAAATTTTCTCATCAATAAAACTGAAATAATAATATTCATGTAGCAGTGTATAGTAGGCATATAGTAGATGTTCATTTGATAACCTTTCCATTACTTTCTCTTCAGACTGCTTAAGCTGTATGAGTCACTGACTCCTTTTGATATGCTTTGCAAAAACTATCTTAACATTTTTATATAAAAAGAGTTATTAACACATTCTTTTTTCAAGGCTGTATTACCAGTGGAATATATATATCCACTTATTGAAATTCCTTTGTCGGTTCAGATTCCTGCTCTTGAAAGTAGTGCAATTACAGTTCTATTTACCAAGAAGCATTTATACTAATGTTCTCCCTTTGCTGCTACTCTAAGATTATATATGTATAATAAATTCAGTAAATAACTATTGGATACCTTCTCTTGCTAGGGAAGTGGGTTAAGGTGATGATGGTGTGGGCTGGCTTAAAGTCAAATAAGAATTAATTCCTGAGTTTAAGGACTTTTTAATCTACATATATGTACACAGATGATAAAAAAGACCTTTTACTGACCAGATGTGTGACTTCAGCAAGCCATTCACTGTTCTGGTCTCAGACTTAAATTTATAACATGGAAATATTAGATGGAATTATAGTAGGGGTTAAAACATGGCAGAAGGTACACTCCCTCTGTCCCTGTCAGACTTGGAAAAGAATCACGGTATTCTTTTTCTGCAGAGCTGAGATAGAGTCTCAGTAACATCCTCAGTGCAAATATAGGGTGGTAGGCAGTAACTACCAATGGACTAGATTTGGCACTTAGGTTTTAAGATCCTGTAGCTTCTAAAATATTGTGATGAAAAAATATTCCACTAACACAACACTTCAGCCATGTCCACAATTCAGTGGATCAGGTGCTCTCCCTCCAGGGAGCACACCCATGCCATTCCCTCTCCCCTTCTCCTTTCCCCACAGGCACGCATCTCTTAAACTCGAAGGGACCCCAAGAGACTTGCATCCAGAGGAGCATTGGGCAGCAGCAGCTCATCCAGGGCTAACTAAACCCCCCTGCACCTACCTCCAAGGCCCTCTGACTTCCCAGTGAGCCACAGCAGTCCAGCCTAGGTTCTCCCATTGCTTCTGCCGTGCCCTTTCTTGTTTCACTGTCCTAAGGGTGTTTTTGCTGCAGGCAATACATTCTTGCTTCCTTCTCTAGAAAAAAATTAAATAGTGCAGAGGGATAGGAGGAAACTAGAAGCAAGGAGACAGAAAACAAGTGGTTGGGCAGTCCAGACGTGAAGGGAGCAAGTCATGGTGGTGGCCATGGGAAGGAAAAGGAGAGAGATGGGAGAAGGGTTGTGAAGACCCACCCCTGAGCCAGCCATATGGAGGGTGAATGGACGGGATTCAGTGGCTCTGAGTGGGCCCTGGAGTTGCACAGCCTGGTCACTCCAGGCACTGGCTAAGTGACCTTGGGTAAAACTGCCTTCACTTGTCTGCAATGCCTCAGTCTCTTCCTCAGTAAAATGGTGATAATGGCAGCACCTATCAGAAAGGATTTTATTAAAGTTCAGTGAGATAATCCAATGCCAATCACAGGACATTTTAATTACCATTCGATGTGGAATTTTTGCTTGGTCTCAATTTTATGCTTTCTTTCAAATAAACAATTTGGTTTGTTCAGAAAAGGTAACATTCCAGTAAATAAATACATACACATCCATCAAATAAGTATAATGCTACGTTCTCTCTATATTAAACTTGCTCCTGTGTATCTTGTCAAAATACAATAATATGAAAAGCAAACCTGAATAATACTTACTTTTAACAAGCAAGAAAACAGTAAAATTCCTAATATGTGGGGAAAGACTAGGAACAAATAGTTTATTAAAGAAGAAACCATAGGTAGTTTATAAAGGAACAAATAAAGGAAACTAATAAGTATATTAAATTGTTCCAACTCACCAGTAATGTGAAGCACAAACTAATTAGATTATTGTTTTCCCACTTAAATTAGTAGATAGGTAATATTCTCTGGGATGCTATGAGATAGCTCTGCAGCACGTGTTGGGAGAATCTTTGGATTAATACACACTCATTTTGAAAACAGAATATACATAACAGAAACCTGAAATGTTTATACTTTTTGGACTGAAATCTCACTTGTAGCTGTATAACCCAAAGGGAGAATTAAAAACAATGACAGGGGATTTTAAACGAGGATTTTCTTAGCAAAAGTACCAGTGGAAAAGCAAATGGGGGCATAATCAAATAAATTGAAACACAGGTGCAGGATGGAATTCAATGCAGTGCTTAAAGTAATGGTTTGGAAGAATAATACTGAAATGGGAAAATACTAATAATATACTATCAGTGGAAATAATCTGTATACAAAGTTGTGTAAAACCGTTTAACTCCAGTTTTGTTGTATTAAATAAAGATGGGGCAGATATACATTAAAATGTGAATGGTGTGCTTTGGATGATGGATTGATGGTGATTTCCTCTCCTGGGTGAAAGGAAATTTTGATGGCCTAATGTTTCTCATTTTAAGTTTTGAAATATTTCACACACAGAGAAGGGTAAAGTAAATAATATCATAGACTTCCATAAGGACTATCTATATGTATAAAAAGCCAATGACCGGAACTTCATAGCGACAGTCAGTTGCTATGACACCCACTTCAGCCAGTGAACTGGCCTGATCCAAGGCGACGGGCCAGCCAACCACCCATGGCCCCTCACCCAGGCTGCTGGCCCCTGATGCGCCCCCCCCCCCCATCCCATTTGGGGGTGGGACTGGCTGGCCAATTGCCTGTGGCCCCTCCCTCCAGCTGGCTGGCCCTGATTGGGGCAAGCTGGCCAGTCAACCTCCCACCATCTCCTTCTCCCAACAGACCGGGCCCCAATCTGCCCCAATTGGGGCCAGGCTGCCCAGACCCCACCCGTGCACACATTCATGCACTGGGCCTCTAGTTTTTTAAAATTAAAAAAAGCAATCAACAGTTTATTTTAATTTTTAAAAAAGAAAGAAAAAAAGCAAGTCTGGCAAATTGTAGATCATTGTTAAGGAACAGTTTAAAATTCCAAATGATTGTCATTTCTGTCCTCTGTATTGACCTAAAAGCAGTGGGAAAATGAGTAAGTCAGCATCTTAAGGGTGTGGGTTGGAGAGAGAAAGAGAGCCTTCAGATGTAATGGAATGCTTACTTGACTCTCTGCACTCACCTTGGGCCAGCTGAAAAAGTGGGGAAACCCAGGACTTGAGTGCATATTTCCAAACCGCACACTTGTGTGGAGAGAGCAGTGGAATTCTGTGACATGCTTGCTCTCACTTGTGGGAGCCAAGACTGCTGCTGCAGCTAATTTTGTAACCATTTAAACTATCATTAGAATTGGTTGGAAATGTAGATAAAATTCCAAGTGAAAATTTTTAAAATAAAAATGACTCAGATTTAGATTACTTCCAGTTAATGGTTTTTCAGCATTTGGGAATATTGTAGGTTTAAAATGGATAGAAGGAATTTTAATAATATCCTTGCTTTTTTATGTGAAAGGAAATTCTTAGGTAATGTTTTATATATATAAATTTATATATATTAATTTATATATATTTTTATTCATTTTTTACACAGAGGAAAGGAGAGGGATAGAGAGAGAGAAACATTGATCAGCTGCCTCCTGCACACACCCCACTGGGATGTGCCTGCAACCAAGGTACACACCCTTGACTGGTATCAAACCTGGGACCTTTCAGTCCACAGGCTAATATTCTATCCACTGAGCCAAGTCAGTTTCAGCTGAAGTTATATATATTTATGTAAACATATGATATATATCTATTCCATCTTACCTATCTCTATCACATTGATGAGATAGGTGTGTGTGTGTGTGTGTGTGTGTGTGGGAAATAGATTAATTTCCAGTGTAAAAGGAGGGCAATTTTAAGGCTCTTTAAGTGGGGATATTATAGAGATAATATTTTAAAGGTGAATCTCGGGAATGAATCATGTCCTTCGATGGTGGAGGAAATATTTGGGAGAAGATATTTTTATGATCCAAGTCCCAAGGGTATTGGCACTTTATAAAATGTGGCTTATAAAAATGAACTAATTTACTTCCATAAATGTTATGTGTTTTCTGCCATGAACTTTACATGGTGGGTTGATGAGGGTTTCAGGATTAAGTGGGCTTTGAGATATGAAAGTAAAATGTGACAGTTATAAAATTGTTTCAAATTGGTCCTTGTTCATAGGTGTCATAATTCCATTCTTAGTAAGCTCTTAAACGGTGAGAATAAGCACCTAAATGCTTCTCAGAACAATCGGGCATCTCTGCTTTGGAATCTAGAGTTCCCTGCTCATTCTGATCTTTAGCAAACTTGAAGCCATTAGGTGGGCAGTAAAATCTGCATCAGAACATAATTATAGGCTTTTACTCAACAGATGAACCAAGGTGAAGTTTGGAATCCCATATAATAAAAGGCTAATCTGCAAATCCATGGAAAGGCAGAACAACCGGCCACTATGACACACCCTGACCACCAGGGGGCAGACACTCAATGCAGGAGCTGTCCCCCCCCACCACCTCCCAATAGTCAGTGTGCTCCCACAGGGGGATCACTGCCCAGCCAGAAGCCGGGCTCACGGCTGGCAAGCACAGCAACTGTGGTGGGAGCCTCTCCTGCCTCCTGGGCAGTTGGACATCCCCCAAGGGCTCCCAGACTGGGAGAGTGTGCAGGCCGGCCTGAGAGACCTCCCGCTGAGTGCACGATTTCATGCACCTGGTTGCTAGTGACATATAAATATAATTGAAATTATTCTTTTAAAGTACATAATATATTCAATGTTTAATTTGTGCAATTAAATATGTCCATGCTTGGCAAGTTTCACTAGCTTAACAGAGGGTTTTTTTTGCTTGGTGATGGAATTGTGGGAAAGTTCTCATTTAATCTCTCCATATTTTCCAAATTTTTAGAAATGCTGAACAGCAACCCTGTTTTAGCTGGCTAAGAAAATGAGGTAATGGTTAATGAACTACAGACACCTTCTGCTGTTCAAGTTTTTTTTCCTGCCATAACTTTCTGAAAAGCAGTATTAACACGGAAGGTGCAAAGAACCCTGAAATGTTAAAAGGGTTTTTTCATTTCTCATTTCAGCGTGCATCTCATTAGGGCCTGGGACGAAATGGTCCTTCCGCGGAGTGTGGGAAAAGATATCGGAACCGGGCCCCAGGGGAGCCTCTCAAAAACATCCTCCCTGAACTCAGCCCTGGCCCCTGCCCTTGGCTCTGTGTGGAGTTCTTGTTTCCTACCCTCCTGGGTGGCTGTTTCAGGAGTGATTTTTGTCCTACTGTGTTTGCCTCAAGACCAAACCTAACTTCACCGACCGTACGGTGTCTGTGGGGCAGGAAAAGTCATGTTCTTATCAGGGTTTAGGGTCTGGTGGGGTAGGGTGCTTTTACTTCATTTACTTACGGGGGAGGGAAAACCTGGAATATTCCCTAAAACTCTGCTTATTTAGTAGTATTTTGTCCTTTGGTTAAATATTTCCCATTGTATTTTTTAACCTGGAGCATAGGAGTGCTTTTTTGGGGTGTGTGTGTGAAAACAATAGTCTTAAAAGTTAAAATATCTTTTCTGCCCTTTTAGAGTTCCTGAATTTTTAGTCATCTGGTAATATATAGAATGTACATATAGTTTTACTCTAAAAGGTTTCTGAAGAATATATACTTTCATAAAGGTATAAATTAGCATAAATCATAAGAAAACTTTAAATTTTTTCAAGTAATATTTTCTTATTAAAAAAAAAACATTTGTATTGAATCCAGAGAAGAAGGGAGAGTGAGAGAGAAACAGAAACATCAGTGATGAGAGAGAATCCTTGATTGGCTGCATCTGTTGCCGTTCTTGCCAGCCTGCCCATCCCTGCTGAGGATCGAGTCCGCCACCTGGGCATGTTCCCTGACCGGAAATGGAACCATGACCTCCTGGTTCATAACTCAACGCTCAACCACCGAGTCACGCTGGCCTGGCAGTATCTTCTTTTTTATTATCAAAATAATAAATATGTATAGTAGATCATATGGAAAATAAAATGAGCACAAAGAAGAAGATTAAAATCACTAGGTGAACTCAGTGACCCTATAAACTTGCAGTTAACATTTTGGTGTTTATCCTTTGAATTGTTTCCCTTGGCACATATTTGCATCTCACAAATAATGGTCAATTTTCAAATCTTAAGCTGAAGATGTAAGTTTTGACAACTGAAGAAATCACTTGATGTTTGTCACTTTTCTAGCTTATACATGGAGCATGGCGAGTTATAAAAATCTCATTACTGATCATATTTAAAGCTATGGAATAAATACTGTCTGTTGCTCTAGCTATTTTTAGTGGTGGGAGTATTAAAAATAGTGAAGAATCCAAAATTTGCTTATTATAGATACTTCTCTTCTTTGGGGGAAAAACCAAAAACCTTTACAGTGGAAAAATACCAAAATTAAGTTCTCATTAGATGATGTGTGCTTTCTATTTTGTTTTGAAATGAATTCCCATCAGAGTTGCCTTAATTCTCTTGAGAGACATCTTTGTATGCTCCGGACCACATCTGATTTTTTACTTTTGTCTTCGAATTTTAGAGTCTTTGAAACAGCTACCCCATAACATGTCAAAAAATAGAATGGATGTGGTTATTGTAATCTTGGTTTTAAATGTAATACATTTTAAGTGGGCCGGGTTTGGTTAAAATGATTGAAAGCATACACCAGAGCTCAACTTTATGTTAGCTAAAGTCTTTACAGTTCTATCTTTGGTCTGTTCTGAGGAGAAAAAGCAATATATGTATTTGATTATGCAAGCCAATTCTGTAAGCCCTGGGACATCAGATGGATGGAGGTGACTCATCGGCCTTTCTTTGATGCCTTAATTCTAGTATTTGGTCTCTTCCTACGGAAGGTGTGTTTTCTTCATGAGCTGAGGGGGAGAGGGAAGAGAGGAGTAATACTCTTTTGCTGGAAGAGAAAGAAAACCTTTCAGCAGTTTTTACGAGGAGGTACATGGTAGTTGTAAGTCTTGTTTGGCGTGGTGGGCCCTGAACAAAAGTGGCAGATCCCATTCTGTCCAGGCTTCAATATTGAACACCAGTGGTAGCTCCTCTCAGTGCCGAGGGGAGATCTGAGCTGGGCTGCGTGATGGATGGAGCAGCGTTGGGTGAGAGAGCTCAGCTACACTAGTAGACTTCCTCTCTCCAAATAAGGGCTCTTCAGAAACTCACAACCCAGTAGAAATCAAATGCATCAAGGGAAATCCTCTCTTTTAAAAATATATGTTTCTTTTTTATTGGAGAGAGAGAGAGAGGGGGAGAGAGAGGGGGGGGAGAGAGAGAGAGAGAGACTGACTTCTTATTTATGCATTCATTGGTTGCTTCTTATACGTGCTGTGACGGGGAATTGAACCTCTATCTCCTGGTTCATCGGTCAATGCTCAACCAACTGAGCCCGGCCAGCTGGGCATCAAAGGAAATTCTTTGTAGTGTTTTGTTGTTGTTTTTTAATTTAAATTCTTTGTTGTTTAAAACATTCAAGGGAAACTCTTGATGGTTAATGTGCCTGGGCTGTCTGAAGCCTGGAGTAGGGATCTTAACTTGACCTCCAAGCAAGGGTTGGGACCAGCCCTTGGGGGAGAGCAGGGGCCTGGAATGAGGCCTTATCCGGACCGCTGGCTGGATGAGCACACCTGACACTATTTTAGGAGGTGAGCAGTGGTCAGAGGTATCTGTCGGGTGACTTCTCCGAGAGAGGCCTGGTCCTTCTCACAGGGAGGTTGACAACTCTGTGCTGCCAGCTGTCCTTAAACACCCAACTTATCTTCTGGGGCGGAGCGGAGGGCGCACCACAGTCCGGGAGCACGGACCTCCGTGGGCCATTTGAGCAGGAAAGAAACCAGTGCACAGCTCATGCTCTAGTCAGTTTTAAAGGTAGGTGAGTTTTGTTTGCTTGTCTTTAAATCAGCATTCACTGCTAAAGAGAATTTCTGACTTTTCCTGATACTGAGGATGATTTGTCACTTGGAAAGGCTTATTTTGCTTTTGAAGTTTGTGTCCCTAACAGTAACGCCAGCTTTCACCTTAGTTCTTTAAAAAAAAACGCCCTTGATTTATAAAGGGTGATATTTTAATTAGAGAGCAGGGTAATTTATTGTCCTGTTCCCGAGGAAGACTACTCTTCTTGTCTATCAGTTGAATGTGTTACGTATATATTTCCAGCTCTGCAGAATTATTTTGTTAGTGTGTGTTTGCTTGAATATTTTATTCTTAATTACGCTGTGTATTTCCGTTGGACTACACCCTTGTTACGGAAAGCTTATCCACATGAACTAAATTATATCTTCAGTGGGTCATACTTGAGAACTGCTCTTCGTCTCCTCCACTTTTAATGCAGGTATTTAATGTAAAGGGTATCTGGGTAGCTCTCGCCTGTCGCTGGAATTCACTGGAATGTTGGGCAGCTGTGCAGAGCATGAGGATCAAATGTGCTAATTAAATATTTTTTTAGCAGGCATGGAATGTAGCAGCATGTGGTTCACCATTCCAGTTTGTTTTTAAAGAGGTATTTTTTTTTTTGTGCCAAATATTAACAATTAGAATATTGGCTTAGAGGAGGATGTATTGCTATGTTAAATTGTTCTTTTCACAGAGGTAATGAGATTCATTACATACTAAGATGATCCTTTAAAATGTGTCCTGCTTAATAATCTGCTTGAAGGGTGGGTCATGGTGGGGCTTGACAAGGGTTTGGGTCTTTAGTCAAGGTGTCCCCTTTTTAAAAAATATGTGACCTTGTCTTTCCCCCTCCATATCAGTTATCCCTCCTTGGTGGTGGCTGAGTCCTCAGCCTTTCTTTGGGCAGTGAGTGAGGCAGGGTTTCTCTCCCGGTTGGAGCCAGTATTCTGATACTTGTTTAGGGGAACCAGTGTGGATCCTTTGGACTTAGTTGCATCCACACAGATGTTGGTTAATTTTTTTTTTTTTAAAACCAGGCATTGTGCGAAGTGACCTGGTGGGAGTAAGTGGCAGGTTGGTTGTGTAATGTGGCAACATCTTACTCGGTGTGTCTTTGGCGATAAGTGGGATGCGATTCCAGCAAGGCTGTGCATTAGGAGTTGGAATGCGTTGGAGGACTGCCAAGAGATTGGGAGCAAGCTGTGTGACAAGCACTAAGGCAGCCTTAAAATAGCTGTAGTTTAACCAAGTATCTTGAAACGTGTCATTGAAGGAGCAACCGTCGCTCCTTCAAATGTATTACCAAGAAATAGAGGTAGCTGCTTTCCTCCTGCCTTTAGCAAGATTTATTTTAATTTATCTTGTTGTTTCAACAGTCTTTAAAAAAAAAAACACACCTTGTGACTGTATGTAGGAAAATACTTCCGTGCGCCTTCCTGTTTGCGTGGTTTTTACCTGGGCTAATTAGTAATGCATGATTCCAGGCTTAACGCTGAGGTTGCCCTGCCTCCTCTATTCCATCCACACAATATGGAGTTTTGTGGTCTGAGTAAAAGTTGGGGCCCTGAAGGTTTAAAAAAAAAAGTCCTATATTTTATGTGTCTGATAGTCTTTTTGGTGTGAATTATTCATGTTTGAACATGAAAACAAGTAGAAGCAAAGAGAAAGGCACTTTCTGACTTTGTATCAAGTTCATTGGCATTTTGTCTGCAGTCCTTGATTCTTGCTTGTAGTTGATTTATTTTCTAACTGTGGTCTCTCAATTAAAAAAAAACACACACGATAAGAGTATTTGTTTTTTAAGTCAGGTTGGTGAAAACAAAGCAGGGGGTGGGGTGCAGTCTTCAGGAGGGTTTGAGCCTGCTGGTGACACGTGGGGGTCGGGCTGGGGTGGGGATAATCCAGATAACCTGTGAGTTTGGGTGCCCTGAAGATGTTATTTTTTTTTAATGCAGTATTTGGATGAGTGAGTGAAAATAAGAGCAGAGAGGGTTTAGATGTTAAATATATAATGAAAGCAGTGAGTGAACTTTGTCTTGAGGGGTTTAAATATAACCAAGTTCCTATTAAGAAGTTCTTAAAAGACGATATTAGCAGACATCTTAATTATCCTACAACAAAGTCTGTTAGAAACTCGGACTTAGACGCTGAGTCATTTTACAGCTTTTTGGAGCACCCCCCAAACAAAGGTCTTTGTTTCTCTTTGTTTCTCAGATCTCCAGATTTATAATTCTGAATTTTGCTTTTTTATTTTCAGTATTTTACATATATTTCAGAAGGTGTCCCCTTGAATAGAATCATTATTTCTGGCTCTACAGTAAGTGCCTTATTCAGAGATTTATAGTTATAATTATTAGGCTTTTGGTCAATAGCGTTGAGGTTATTTTTTTGAGGCATGTTTTATAATATGTAAAATCTTTTTTGCATTTTAAAAAATATTTCATAGAAAACGTGGAGACACTTGGCTTCTTTAGGTATCTTTCAATTACTATATGGCAAATTAATTCTCTATGGTATTGTTGATACGTTGGAAAATACCTTTATTGAGCCTATGATTTCTAAACTTTTTAAATTACGTTTTTGCCTCTCTCTTTCTGTAGACACTGCTTGTTTTTTAAACACACTCTTAGATAGCCAGAATGGTATATTGAGTTCAGGAGATGTATGAACCGTGGGCTAGGTCTTCTGCTTACCTTTTTACTTAGCATACGGTATCCGATACGCTTGTGTGATCTTGCTTTGGGGCAGTTTTTAACCACAGACTCTTTATTAATCTTTAATCTGGTAAGAGTGTTCAGTCATTCACTGTAAGATAAGCAGGCAAACAGTGAAATATCTGAATATCTCTTTTCTGGAGTATTGTCTGGATTAGAAAAATAATTCATCTTAATGTTACACATGCAAAGTGGATGTTATCTCTGTATGTCATGTATTGGCACAAGCTCACGAGACTAGGAGCATAGAAGTGTAGTATTTAAAACATTCCTGACATAGCCTGGCCTGTGTGGCTCAGTTGGTTGAGTGCATCCCAGGCATCAAGAGGTCACTGGTTTGAGTCTATCAGGGCACATGCTCTATTGAGGGCTCCATCCCCAGTAGGGGGTGTGCAGATGGCAGCTGATCAATGGTTCTCATCGATGTTTCTGTTTCTCCCTCCCTCTCCTTCCCTCTCTGTCTAAAAAGAAATCAATAAAAACATTTTTTAAAAGAAAATATATATAAAATTAAATAAAATATTCCAGACATAAAAGTGGATGGAATTTGCTTAAATGTGTTGGGAGGTGCACAGAAGAGAACCCAGGGTTTTATGGGGCTCTTTGTACAGTGAGAAGGCAGATGGAAGCATGACAGAAATCTGCTGCAGATGGCAGCGGGTGGGACAGGTGAGGACCAGATGGAAGCTCATACCAGGGGTAGGTGGAGTAACGAGCTGGCTTATGAAATGCTAGCCATCTTAGATGTTTCTACAGCTGTTGTCAGCTAGCCAGAAATACACCGAACTTCTCGGGATGGGAAGATCTTGGCTGTCTGAATAGGCTTAGATAAAACAATGTGCTTCAGATGCCCAGATGTCCAGTGTGACATTATTGTAATAGGAAAAAAAATAGGTAATAACCGAAATGTCCCTCATTGGTAAGTTCGAGGAAGGAATATTAGAGAGTCAGCCAGTACAATGCAGTGGTTCAGAGTGCTGACCCAGGGGCTGCCTCGATTTGAATCCCGACTCCACCCTGGATTTACCTCGTGACCTTGAGCAAGTCTCAGTTTCCTCATCTGTAAGATGGGGACAATCATAATACAGACCTTAGGTTATTGTGCAGATTAAATAAGTTAATAAAAGTACAGTGATTAATGCCTGACAAAACTGTTAGTTATTACTAGATTGATAAAATTATTATTATTATTATTATTGAAAACTTCTAATAACCTAACATAGCAAGGTTTTTAATTGAAGGGAGAAAAAGGAGAGCACAAGATTATATAAATGGTGTCATCTCATGTAGAAAAACATACAAAGAAAAAGAGATAAGGAGGAAATTTTCCAAATGTTAATTTTTGGGAGAGAGTGGTGAGATTGTGATTTTTGTTTTTGTCTCAAAACCTTTCTTTTTCTTTAGTGAAGGATTTCTCAGAGCCTTTATATAAGCATAATAGGTATTCTAGGAGAGAGAATAATTTATGGTATTTCCCAAACTTACCTGATCTTGGAATTTTTTTATTCTTTTCTTTCCACCCCCCACAGCCTTTCTTAGGCGTGGAGTTTCATAGAATATGCTTTGGGACACCCTAGTCTAGTCTGTTTGTATGCAAAGCAAAAATATTAGAATTGTATTTTAACTATTACATACTTTGGGGAGAAACTTAGTTTTTGTTGTTTGTTAGGAAAGTTGATTATTTGAAGGGTTTGGTTTCTACCTTTATGTATCAAATTGCAGGCAATATATATTTTTTTTAATTTAGTTGGTTATTTGTTACATGTCCCTGTGTTGAGTCCATAAGATTTTTCTTCATTGAATTGCTTTTGTGTCCTAAATTTACCATTGAAAAGAGTAAACAAACCATGACCACACATCTTAAGTGGCTTATAAAGGATTTACATTGGTTTGAACAGATGGCCCAAACACACATAACTTTTTATTGGCTTCACCATTTCTTTTCTTTTCTTTTTAGCCTCTCTGACTTTCCATTACAAATTTTCTGGAAGTTTTGACACTACTGAAATAAGGGCTCTGATAAGAATCAGGGAGACAACTTTCGTCAGGAGGTATTAGTTATTTCTTTACCAGAAGGTTTTGGATTTAAACATGGTATTTGTTGCTAGGGATCGGATGCCTGGGTATGTGTTAATATGGAAGTTTTCACTTACATGTGGCTTTAAATTTGATGTCATAAAGCTTTAGGGAAGAAGGGTCTCCTCCTGTTTCATAACTGCAGGAGTAAAACTTCATAATGGCTAACTCCCCAGACCGGAGTTTATGGTTTTTTTTTTTTTCTTTTCAGTTTCTATGAGAAATCACGTTGAAACCCCAGCTGAGAATTCATTTTCATTTTCTCTTTTGTTTATTTTCCTTTGTGAGTGGAAAAAGGTGGGAAGGGCAGTTGCTGTTTGGGGACAGGAAACATTGTTACATCTATCAATTAACTCAGCAGCCCTCCCCCCCCACCCCCCCATTCCTCCCCTTTCCCCAATGTCATTGCAATAGGACCTGAGCAGTAAGTAGTAAACTTCAGGAGCACTGTTTTCATATTGTAGGCTCCAGCTCCTGGTCAGAGAGATTGTAGAGGAAACAATAGAATTAGAAATTTTAGAGCGGGGGCTGGGGGCCTGTATATCTTACCACAAACCATTGCATAGAGGAGGGGATAAGCTCAGAGAGGTCACAGCCTCGCACAGTGTTAAGAGCTGAAATCGCCAAAACCGGTTTTGCTCAGTGGATAGAGCATCAGCCTGTAGACTGAAAGGTCCCAGGTTCGATTCCGGTCAAGGGCATGTACTGTACTTTGGTTGCGGGCGCATCCCCCGTAGGAGGGGTGCAGAAGGCAGCTGATCAATGTTTCTAACTCTTGATCCCTCTCCCTTCCTTTCTGTAAAAAATCAATAAAATATACATACTTAAAAAAAAAGAGCTGAAATCACCATGTGAAGTCAGTAAGCATATTCTGAGCCTTTTGCAGATATGCGAACAGCCAGCCTCCTCGTGATCATTTTCAAAGCGCTGACGAACCACCCTGATGCATTTAAACGTTATGTATGAGAAGTGAGCCTGCAAGTGAAAGCTCTTGTTAGCTGTTTACATGCTGTCCAACTAGCATTAATATTTAATGGGAAAGTAGGTGGCGTTTTACCAAAGATTAAAAAAAAAAAAAGAAAAAGAAAAGCTTTTTATTTTTTTTTAATTAGGGAAAGAAGTACGGAACTAAAAACCAGCACATACCACATGTCCACCTTTGTCTTTATAAAAATAGCAAACAACTGTGCCCTGGCTGCCTGGGCCAGGCTGAAGGAAGGTGAAGGTCATTCCAAAATAGAAAAGGATCTGGTTAAATATTACTCTCATAAGTAGAATGCATTTAAAAATTTTCAGACTCAGGGGTGTGGATATAGGCTGATTGAGGAATTCTCTCTGCTCACAGATCATTCGTACTGCGTATGACCAGTGGTTTAAAAGGGGATACAGGACAGTCCTGAAAAAACATGATCCTTATCTGCCCCCCAGCCCCGACCCCACATGGGGTTTGCTAACCATGTATTCTAGGGCCTCAGAGATAAAAGTTAAAAAGTTCACCCCATCTTCCCTGGGAATCCTCATTGTCCGAGGAAGGTAAGCGTTGGGAGGGAGTATCTTTCAGTGGTTGGGCTTTGTTTCGGCAGCCACCCTGCCTGATGGAACCCTGCCTCTGCTGGTTAGTAACTGAGTCTTTGGCAATTGGCCATATGAAACTTACATAGTTTGTCATCCAAAATGGGTAATTTATAGGAATGAAAGGGGACACTCTAAATTATTGTACCAGGACGGTAGGCAAAAACTGGGACCGCCTGAGGCAAACCAGGCTTATCAAACTACCTAATCTTGTGTCTCAGTTCCTTCATGTTATAAAATGGGCCTGGTGATAGTACTTCTGAGGGGGTTAGAATTAAAGCCAAAAGATGTAAAGTGTTTGAATGTTGTTTGCATATAAATGTTCAATAGAGTTAGCTTTTTTTAAAAAAACAAAACAAAACCCACATTATTATTTAGGATACTTAACTCACAGAATAGACACTTACATATTCTGTTTACTTCCTGTTGCCTTCATATGATTTCTCCCTAGCACATTTTGCTTTTAATTTTATTGAATGAATAGTAACAGTTACTAAGGACTGCTTCCTTTCATGGCATCTACTTAAACATAATCACTTGCTTTATCTGAGCCCTTTACTCAGAATGAAGGCCCTGAAAATAAAATTTACTTTTACTTTGTCAGGGAGGCATGTATCTGGCACCTAGTTATAGAATTAGCATCGGTGGTCCAGGGAAGGATGGGCATTGAGGCACTTGATTGCCAGGTGGTGGCTAATCAGTGTCCACACTGGAGACCATAGTTTTTATAGTTGACCTACAGATACAGGAATGGTTAGATGGTTGAATGGGTGGGGAGTGCCATAACTAGATCTCTTTGCCTTGCTCCAGTTCAGTTTTCCCAGCATAGTGATAGGTGGTAGGGTTGTCAGATATGGGAAAAACAAAACAACTAGATTGCCCAGTTAAATTTGAATTTCAGATAAATAGCACATCTTCTTTAGTAAAATCATATCTCATGCAATATTTGGGGCACAGGTATACTAAAAATTCATTGCTTATCTGAAATTAAATGTAGCATTCTGTATTCATCTGGTAACCGTTATATAGTCTAAAGAGATTTTTTTTTACCTTATTCAGTATAACCCACTTTCAGATTTGTATACAAAAGTATGGTCTACTTCCGATTATTAAGTATTGTGTTAAGTTTTAAAAGCCCATGTTTTTTGCCCTTCATTGGAATGGACATGTGGTAAGTTTTCACTGAGTAGCTGCTGTTGGGTATCCACTAAGGCCAAAGTAAAAAGAAATTCGGTCTGGTTTGCCACAGCAGCAGGGATTATATTCGTTCTGTGAGAACTTCTTGGCTGTGCATATGAGTGGATAAGCCAGCTCCTACTCTTTGGAGGGGAGGCCATTGGTTAAGGAGACTTTTGTTTGTTTGTTTCAAGTATAACATTTGGTAGTACTAATATCTTCTTTTTTTCCCCATTGACCTTCCCCCGGCCTCCCTACCCCCTGCCCCACACCTTCATCCCACCCCCCAGTGTCTTGTGTCCATTGGTGTGTTTATAGGCATGCATACAAGTTAAGGTGACTTATTGAAGCGTGGGGAGTTCTCAGTTTTGAGACTGAATTACTTTATGAATAATCTGGGGAAAGGGAATTTAATTTTGGGTCATTTGTATTTCACTTGTGAACGTAGAGGGAACGACTTTTATTGTCATGAAGAGTGACCTTCAGATACTCTTGCCATTACAATTTCTTCTTCCTGTTTTTGACTTTCGGTAGTACGTACTGCCTAGAACAGTGGTCGGCAAACTGCAGCTCTTGAGCGGAATGCTGCTCTGTTGACTCACGAGTTTGCTGACCACTGGCCTAGAAAATGCTGGTGGATGTTTTGCATCAGCCTTGGGACTCTGTCAGCATTCGTCCTGAAGGGCACTGCCTGCCTTTGGGGAATGATGACTGGGAGATTAGGGCCTGTGTGTCTGCTTGCATTTTGCACACTCTGGCTGTGATGCCTCTGCTAAGTCAAGTCTCAGAGAAAATGTGCACCGGGTTAATGATACACATGATGAAATCCCGCCAGTGGAGGCTGGGATTGTGTTTACTGGAGAAGAGGGAGCCGAAGCAAATGGGTTTGGGACCAACACTGGCGCTGTAATTGCTGCCATTTAAAAAGCTTGGTGTACCCAATGTCCGGGCACAGGTTTCAGGTGGTTCCTTTGAAGAAAAATGGGCAGAGCTGAGAGCTTACTCTCAGGCACAGATAGAGTGTGGGTGGATTAGCCACGGTGGAGGGGAGGGAGAGAGTCCAGATAGAGCTGTTCGTTCAGAGTACCAGGTCTTGGAGGTGTATTTTGTTGTTCGCTGGTGGCTTTCCAGAACATAAATTGTTTGTGGATAGACTCACGCTAGCCCGGCTTTGTGTGCCGGTAGTTCCTTTGATGAACATCCCCCTCCCTTTTCCTTCCTTTCTGAACCGTCTCCTCTTCCCCTCATCACTTCCCTTCGTGGCCCATTCCCTCTGAACATGGTTTTGCTCTTCAGGAACGAGTCCTGAGGTTTGTCGCCGGTGTTCCTAGGACTGACATGCACGGTGGGTGGAAGATGTGGCCTAATTGTTTACATGGCTGAGTGTTTGCAGGTGTCTGGTTGGATGAGGATTGGCTGTCGGCGGTAGAACTTTTTACATTTTAGAGCCGTGATTCTCCGTCTTGGCAGTACGTTAGCGTCGCCTGAGGAGCTTTTGAAAATGTGGATGCCTGAGTCCCACTCCCAACATTTTTAAAAATACATATATTTTATTGATGTTTTTACAGAGAGGAAGGGAGAGGGATAGAGAGCTAGAAACATCAATGAGAGAAAGACATCGGTCAGCTGCCTCCTGCACACTCTCCACTGGGGATGTGCCCACAACCAGGATACATGTCCTTGACTAGAATCGAACCCAGGACCTTTCAGTCCACAGGCCGACGCTCTTATCCACTGAGCCAAACCGGTTTCGGCCCACTCCCAACATTTTGATTTAATTACCTCGGGGAATTAAAGGGGAACCAGGACTTTGAACAGCTCCTCCTCAGGTGATTCCAGTGCAAAGCCAGGTTTGCACCTTCTCCTTTGGTCTACTGTCCAAAAGACGGCTCTTGCCTGTCTGTAGCTGTGGGTGGCTATGACCCCACGTGGCTACTTACATTTAAATTACAGTTCACGAAAACTAAAAATTCAGTGCCTCCATCACACTAGCCACATTTCAAATGCTTGGGTCAAGCTGCCTACGGTTCATGGCTACCGTTTGGACAGGGCTGGTGGAGAACGTGTCCAACCTGGCAGAAAGCGGCGTTGGGCAGCCTCGCTTCAGGCTGTCTGTGGGGGATGTTAACAAAACAGGGCAGGAGCTGTGAACACTTGAGACGTCTGACACAGGAAGGACAGGCTTGGAATAGGGCTCATCCATCAGGACCTGCCGGTGCTGAGTGACCTGCGTCTTTAGCAGCCTTTTTCTCAATGGCCCTTTGGCACCGGGAGCCCTGCAGCAGTTGGTGCCGTGGATTAGGTATCACTTCTTACTGAAAGGCCCCGTTTAAAGCAGGCCAGCCTGGGAGGTGTGGTAAGGACTGAGGGCAGGACAGTGTGAACTTGGAGGAGTCTAGGGCCCGGAGAAGAGAATTAAGCTTTATTCCTGCAGAGCTGAGGCCTGGCCTTTATGAAACTAAAGCTTGGGTATTTGGGATAAAACCAGGAGAGAGAAGGGATTCAATCCCTTCCGTGGAAGAAACACTTGCTTCCGTTGTTTTGCCTCTGCTGGTTCGTTTCAAGTGTGTGGGAGAGAAGACCGGGTGCTTAGCACCGATTTTCGGTGAAATAAAGTTCCTTGCGGGCGGGCCCCCATGTTCTTAGAGGGTTGGGCAGGGAGGAGGGAAGAGAATGGGATCAAACTAAGTCATTTTATCTCCTAAGAATACAAGGAGGGTAGGGTCCTGGAAAAGAGAAAGGGGTCAATGAAGTTGGTTAGGGGATGTGGGTTTTCTAAACGATGCTTTCTTTGCTCAGCATCGGCCCTCTCCAGAGACACTCTCAGGCTGTCTTGAGGCGGACCGTCCAGTCCGTACCCTCCGGGCTCAATGCGGAGCCTCCTGCCTTGCATTTCACTGGACATTAGCATTTCCCCAGGGACCGTTTCTGTGGCTTTTCCCTGACCCCACCAAAAGGAAATGCCAAGTATTCCTGGGCACCGGGAGCGGGTGGAATGAATGAATCAGTGCATGAATCAAAAGGATGCAAGTGGTCCAGCGTGGAGAGTCAATGGCTTACGAGAGCCTGTGAGTCACCCGAGTTGTTCCTATTGGTCATTGTCTGCTGTTAAACCCCGGGTGAAGTTTAAGTGCCTGCTGCAGGTGTCATGTCCTGGCTTTGTTACACCTGTCAGCTACGTGTTTTAGGCGGGGTTGTATCTATTGATTGACACGTGACACCTGCCCAGCACTGTCTGCCTTTCCCCTGGGGGAATGAGTGATCAGGACCTCTCCCAGGTTACTTCCACTCTGCTTCTGACTGCGGGAGAGGAGGCAGGCATGCTTGCTTCCTTTCCTGTTCAGTGATTTTTATGTTTTGTTACATGTTTTATATTTTTCTAATTGTGTTCAGCACTTTTTTTTTTGCCTGATTTTCTATATTCTCTTTCTTCAAACTCAGAGAGCTGGATAGGACATGTTAACTTCGTTTAAAAATAGGAAAACAGGAGATTGGAAAGACAAAAAAAAATGCTAAGAAGAACAGGAAAGCGAACATTGATTCATTAATACCTTGTGTTATGTAAGAGGCCATCCTGGTGACTCTTAAGGGAGGTCCTCTGTTGCTTGTGGATTTGGGAGGTCTTTATAGGAAACTTGCCTCCAAGCCCTTGAAAATTTGCATTTTGAAGTACTGTAACCTTTCAGTGCTTAAATATAGATATTGGTTCTCAACAAAGATTTCAATTGCGGTTAAATTCCGGTCATGTACATCAGAACCACCTGAGGAGCTTTTTAAAAAAAAAAAATAGCCGAAACCGGTTTGGCTCACTAGATAAAGCGTAGGCCTGCAGACTGAAGGGTCCCAGGTTTAATTCCCGTCAAGGGCATGTACCTTGGTTGCAGGCACATCCCCAGTGGGGGGCGTGCAGGAGGCAGCTGATGGATGTTTCTCTCTCATCGATGTTTCTGTCTATCTCTCTCTGTAAAAAAATTAATAAAATATATTTAAAAAAATAAAAAAATTATAGGTTCTGGTCACCTCACATCCCCATTGAATAAAATTTCCAGGCACTGGAGCCAGGATGTGTATTAAAAATTCTTAGGTGATTTTTGGTGAGCAGCCAAGTTTAAGAACCACTAGCCTTACTGAGTTGCCTCAATTTTCCGATGACAAAACTAGGGAAGTGAACTGATTTCCCTGTAGTTAAAGGTAGGTAGAGGGAGGATTAGACCAGGGATCTTCCTAAGGTCCCTTTAAACCCTGAGAATTTGTGACTCTCTTGTGTTACCTTACACTATTCTGATTTCTGACTCATACTACAGTCTTTCTGAAATCGATTTCTTTTCATTTTACTTCTTATTTTTGGCAGTATGTTGAACTTTTTTTTAATTATTATTATTCCCAGAGTGCTGTTTCTTGCTGCATTATAAAGGGTGGCCTGTCGCAGGTCCTATATGGTCACACAAGCTGAGTGTGAACTGTGAGGGTGATCTCTGGGACCCCTTTTCTCAGATTTCAGTTTTGCATTATCTCATCTTGGTGGCTTCTTTGTGATTTACAGTTTCCTCCCTCCCCTCGCCATTAAAAAAAAAAAAAGTTCTATCTCTTGATATATTTTTGGCTGCAGAATAACTCCAGATGGTACTTTTTTGTATAGAGAAAAAAATAACAGAATTTTTACACTTTTTCTTGAATTATTTTCCTACTTTGAATTTTAATGAAGTTATTAATCTTACAGAAGACTCATTTTGTAAAGAGACCAATCACTGAACTAACACTTGTATGTAATATTTAGTTCCTTTAGTAAAAATAGAGAGTATTGTTGTGAGTCTTTGTTACATCATTGTTACTCTGTTACATCTTTAGCATCACATGATAAAATAACAACATGATTTTCTAGAAATAGAAAATTAAGAAAAAGAACTTCTGATGCTTGGAGTTGGCGTTGAGAAATCAGTGCCAAAAATGGGATAAAATAAAACAATATAATCGAAAGTACTTTGAAAAATACATGGCAGTATACAGATGTAAGTTACTGATTTTTAAATTCATTTTTATTTTCTTACTTATTTTTTTAATCCTCACCCAAGGACATGATGAGAGAGAGACAGAGACACAGAGAGACATTTGTGTAGGAGAGAGAAATCTGGATTGGTTTGCTTTCTATATATGCCCAAATCGGGCACTGAACTGGTAACAAAGATCCAACCAACTGAACTACTCCGGCCGGGCATTTACTGATTTTTAAAAAAAATCATAATTCTGACCTGAGAACTGATATGGCTTCAGATGATTAAGCACTTTCACAAGGAGCATGCATACAGAAATCCCTAATTGGAAATGTTTTGCATAATATTACTTAGTATATGGATTATTTATAGAAAATGTTCTTTACTTTGAAATGGTCTTTGCACTATGTGTTTTTTTTTATTATTATTATTTGGATTTTTCTGGATCAAGGAGAGGGGACCTTGATCTATTCTTTGAGTCTAAAATATTTTTAGTGCTAGCTCTCTTTCCCTCAGAATAGGAGAGCACCAAAGATTAATCACTCAAGCTGATCCTCTGCAGAGCCCCACCACAAACCTGTTTAATTTTGCTGGGTTGATGATGCAGAGGATAGAAGAAAACTTTAGGGAGAGTTTATAAACAGAACTTTGAATGTGGAAGAAGACTTTTAAGGGGTCTCCTTTAGTAGTGCTTTAATTCAGGTAGGGTCACAAAAAAGAAGGAAATAGGACATTCAAATAATCTTGGAGCCACTGAAATGGTAATGAAAGCGTTCTTCCAAAAAGCAGTTTTCCCAGAAATATCTGTTGGGAAATAAGCACTTTAACTGGCTGCTTTGATTCATCTGTCATGTCTGAATTTCCCTTCAATAGCGGGTAACACGGACTAAGTTAGGAAACTCCCTCAGCAGCATAGATGGGCATGGAGCCTCCGTCACAAAGTGGTCTGCTTCCCTTTGCTGGGCTCTGCGCTGGCACCAGGGCACACTTCTCTCCTCACAGGGCAGGAGTTCAGAGGACATGGGGGACCAGAGGCAAGTCCTTGTCATGATTAGTATAAACTGCAGGCTTGGGCTGTCATATTCACATCGGTGTCAGCTGGGAGAGGGGCAGTTTCTGAAGGAGGATAATGCCTAAGGCACACTGTTAACTGGAAAGGTTAGGTTATGGGAGAGTCTCAGGCCGAAGGAACAGCATGTGCAAAGCCATGGAGAAAGGAGAAAATAATGTTTGGGGGAAATGCTCTATGATGCCTGAAGCAGAGGGAGCGGATTATGGAGAGAAGGGAGCTGAGACCAGGTGAAAGGTCTTGCTTGCTTTGAAAGATTCAACCCAGCCAAAACAGGTTTGGCTCAGTGGATAGAGCGTCGGCCTGTGGACCAAAGGGTCCCAGGTTCCATTCCGGTCAAGGGCATGTACCTTGGTTGCAGGCACATCTCCAGTAGGGGGTGTGCAGGAGGCAGCTGATCAATGTTTCTCTCTCATCGATGTTTCTAACACTCTCTCTCTCTCTCTCTCTCTCTCTCTCTCTCTCTCCCTTCCTCTCTGTAAAAAAATCAATAAAATATATTTTGAAAGAAAGAAAGAAAGAAAGGTTCAACCTAAAAGGAGAAGGAGGAGGGCATTGAAAGATTTTAGGCAAGTTTGTGCATTTTCAAAGCTCACTAGAGCTCCATTATGGAAGATAATACATTTCAGTGAGGCAAAATGGCAGAGTAGGCAATTATTCAGTCAAGAAACTCTGAAGGACTTCACGTAGGTCAAGGTTATAGTTTGAGATTTTTGTTTTTTGCTCTAGAGAAATTGTAATAAATTGCCTGACAGGGAAAACTGAATCCCCAAGGCCTCATACTCTGTTCCTAAACTAATATTCAAGGGAGGGTTTTAAAGATTGCCCACATCATTAACAAGACATTATAATTTGCAACTATGTTCTTTTTCATTTATTCTACAATTTGTGGGAAAAAATTTTATTACCAACTAAATATTATTATTTGAACTGTTGTGGTCAGTATCCTTGGTGAAGAGCTGATTGATAATTGTTGGTCATATTATGTCAGAAAAATGTTTTTGAATAATGGTCCTGAACAGTTACATGCAAAATAAAATTTTGAACATCATATTTTAAGTGCCTTACGGCCATGCACCATTTAAATTAATCCTCTTGAAACCTCTGTGGGTTCAATAGTAATTCTTAAGTAATTTAATTCTTATTTATTTCTCTTCTAAACCCAAATTTTCCTAGTAGGCTTTATTGGCCCGTAAAGAAACAAATATTCAGCATTGCTAGTGAACAAAGTTCTTAAGATGTTTCCAGGGAGATAATATGGTACTTCAAAAGCTTTAAAAACAAGCAAACCTATAAAATATTTGTTTTGAGGTTACTTTGTAATTTTAAAAAATAACTTCTAATTATGTAATAGATTAATGAATTTTCCTGTAAGTCCAGGAATAACCCTTGTTAACATTTTGTTATATTTCTTCTTGGTCTTTATTATTCACACTTGCTTATATGCATATAATCACATTCTTATGCAATACTTTTTATATAATTGTGCTCACTTTAATGAGTTGTACCCATTTTAAAAATGTTTTTTTTAATTATTTTATTCATTTTTTTTAGAGATAAAGGAAGGGAGAGGGAGAGAGAGAATTTAAACATCAATGTGAGAGAGACACATTAATTGGCTACTTCCTGTATACCCCCCACTGGGGATCGAGCCTGCAACCTGGGCATGTGCCATGACCAGGAATCAAATCAGCGACCGCTCACTTCATGGGATGACGCTCAACCAACTGAGAACACAGCCGCCAGGGCTAAAATGTTTTTTTGAAAACATTTTTATGGCTATGTAAAATACTCATACAATCCCCTATTACTGGACCTTTAAGTTGTCTTCATTGTTGTTGTTTTTTCTACAATAAAAAGCAAAGTGATGAGCATCATTGCATTCAAATTGTTATCTAAATTCATCTTTTCCCTGTAGATTGCTAAGAGGGGAATAGCTGGATCTAGGGAATTTTATTTAACCCCGTTTCTAATACTGTACATTATCATGGACCTTCTTACAGGTGTCTGACTACCCTTGTGTTGGCTGACTTACTCCTGTGGCAGATCCCTTTAAACTTAAGCAGGCTGGAAGTATTTTTTTATATGGGATTTGGTTTTTAGCTACTTAAAATGTTGGCTTCTGAGACATTTTTGTAAATCACAGTAGTCTTCATGCTGAGGACACATGGACATGTGTCTTATGTCTCAAGCAAAGATACTGCCAACTGACAGTGGAAATGTAATGTAGTGGATTTCCTTTCAATGTGGAATAAGAATTAGATTAATTGGCTTGTGTAAACGAGAGCAGAAAAGTTAATAGAAATAATAAAAGCTGTCAGACTATGTTTAGTTCCGTTATGCTTTTAAACCACAGAGTCTTTTAAAACTGTGTTTAGAAAATTGTGCAGTTTAATGCGTCTACAGAATATTGAGTATAGTATTACCAGGAAAAATCTCGTCCTTTGAGTTTAGTTAGAACAGTGAGCATATCTTAGTGTTTTCACTTTTCTTGTCATTTCTTCCATGGTCTGGGTTGCTCTTACTTACGTTTTCTATACACCATATGCTTTTACGCGTTTGGAATTTAAACAGGTTAAAGTTGGGTTCCAGACTGAGTGCCAAGATAGAATATTTCCACCTAGAATTGCTTTTCTATTTTTAGCTCACGTTGTATTTACCGCTGAATAGCCTCTTCCACAGGAAGCCCTTTAAATCATACATCTAATTTTGGGTGCCGATAGGGTGCCCGCCAAAGGCACGGAAAGTTAATATAACTTCCCCAGCGTCACATTGAGCGGTTACCGTCCTTTTTTGGAGCGCATACAAAGAAAGGGTCCTTCTCCCAGACTGATTCAATTGCAGTGTCACGTGCGTTCTCACAACACCGCCGTAGAGAATTAAAGAGAAAGAAGCAATTAAATGGGTGCCATCCAAATCCTGAAAAGGACGAGGTGCCAGGTAGAGGAATTGGGCGATGGACAGAGCCCAGATTTTTATGTAACTGTAATTAATACAGGCATGACTCACTCGGAGTGAACGTCAGATGTGAAGATTGGGTTTTAAAAGTTACAGAGAATGATTTATTCACATTATAAAATGACTCGTCCCTTTATCAAAAGGACGCATTCTCTTTCTTTTAAGAGGATAGTCCCCTGGTGAATTTGGGTACTTGCCTATTCATTGCTTGTTGTTGTTGTTGTTGTTGTTTTAGTTGAAGTAGAATGCCCTACGGTCCTATGATACAATTTCTTTAAAAGTTACGATATGGCCCAGGTGTTTTACTCCTAAGGCATTTACCCAAGAGAAATGACAGAACATGTCCACACAAAAACATGTACACAGATGTTCATAGCAGCTTTATTTGTAGTAACCCCAAATGGGAAGCAACTCAGATGCCCACCACAGGTGAATGGGTAAATAAACTGTGCTCCAGCTGTACAATGGAATACTACTCAGTCATAAAGAAGAATGAACCATGGCCATGTGTGACAACATGGGTGGATCTCAAAATAATTCTACTGAGGGAAGAAACCAGATAGAAAAAAGAGTTCATGCGATATGAGTCCATTTATATAGAAGATAAACGCTAATCTTTAGTGACAGAAAGCAGATCTGTGGTTGCGTGGGGGTGGGTCTGAGGCTATGTGGGGGTAGGCTTAGGAATGGCTAAAGAAGTGCTAGAGGAAACTGGAGTGATGGGTGTGCTCATTTTCTTGATGATGGCTTCACTATGTATCCATATGTCGAAATTTATCTGATTGTGTAATTTATATATCAATTCTATTTCAATAAATCCTCTTTTCACCTGTCTACTGACTCCACCACGCTATTGCATCCCACCCAATCACCCTCCCCCCCCCCCCCCCCAGAAAATGTAGGCAGGGATGGGCAGACAGTTGCAGTCTAGTGTGCCGAAGGCTGCTCTAGGTGGACATGGGCACACAGGTGCAGGGATGGCCCCTGCAGGAGGTGAGCTTGAGCTGAACATGAGGGGTATTTCAGTAGGTGTGCAGAGTCTGGGACCTGCCAGGGGCCTGCGTTACCTGGAAGGAGAGGGTATTGTGTGGGTTTGTGACAGGGGGGGCATGAGACTGGGGGGAAGCCAGGGCCTTGTGTGCTTATCAGGTGCTCATTTGGGGAGCCCTGGGGCATCGCTGCTGGTTGGTGAGCAGGGGAAAGACAAGATCAGCTCAGGGCCTGGGTCTCAATCTGGGGAGTATGAGGAGGTGGGAATCTCAGGCTCAGAGCTCAAGGCGACCTTGCGAGATGGTCCTCCCAGTCTGTCCAAAGAATGTTCTTGCCGGAGAGAACCTTGTTATCCAAGAGGGCTGTCCTGCCAGCGGCTCTGCTCTGTCCAAGAAACTGCATACCGCGTTGGAACCCCACCTGTACAAATACTTAACGTTTCTCATTTCAGAAAGAGAGCGATCTTTGTAGCAACAAAGGAAAATACAGTTTTCTTAAGAAAAATTAAAAAAATCTAAATTGCCTTTAATACCACCACTCAGTGCTAACTTAACATTTTGGTATATATTTCAGATAAATGTGTGCTTTCAAACAAAACTAGAATCATAATATGCATATTTTGTTACTTGCTATTTCATCTGAGCATCTTACTCTGTTTTACAGATACATGTAAAAATATCATTGTTTTTATTTGATGCAGGAGGGTTCATATGTCATATATGTCATAGTTCATTTAACCAAAGCTCCTTTTGGGGTTTATTCTTTTGTTATGATATTTTGTTATGAAATGTTTTAAATTTTTGGGAAGTTGGGATTTTGTAATTAAAAAGGTAAACCCAAGAATGTACAATGGATTCAAATATATTTTACCTATTTATAGAAAAATCGTCCACTTGATATTATAACTAAACGAAGGGAGGGATGTCCACTTCTAAAATTACACATGGGTACGTACAGTGGCTCTTTGTTACCCAGTGATAATTATTTCATCTCTCCCGTCCATAGAAAGTAACCACACTGAGAGCTCTGTTGTTTCGAAGGAAGATTTCTTTCTTATCAGACATAAGTTAAAAGCATTCGTAAGTTAAAAAGTATAAATGTCCAAAATAAGTTTAAAAAGTATAACAGTGGTGGTTTCTGAATGTTCTGTGTATTGTTTTAAGCATTTTACAGCATTAACTGTAAACAATTCTATGAGATACAGGTTTAATCATTATTCCCATTTTACAAATATGTAAACTGAAGCACAGAGGAGTTAGTAGCTTGCCCAAATCAGTGATTAATGTAGATTATGAAAACGTAGTCAACATCACATCACTAGTAAGTAAAGTCATGCAGATGAAAATGACAGAGTTTTCACTTTGGAGGCTTTTGGTGACCTTGACCATAATGCCTGGTGTCGATCAGGGTAGAGGGAAAACAGGCCCTCCCGTGCAGTGCTGGTGGGAGGGTCCATTTCTGTGGGGCATTTGGTTCTCTTCTAGATATGTATCTTAAGAAAATAACAGTCAAGGAGAAACCAAGATGGCATCATAGGTAAATGCCTGAACTGCTGCCTCGCACAACAATTTCAAAATTACAACTAAAAGACAAAATGGACATCATCCAGAATCACAGGAAGGCTGGCTGAGTGGAAGTTCTACAACTAGAAAGAAAGAGAAAAGCACAGTGAGACCCAAAGGAGCTGCAGGAGGCAGAAGTACTGAGACGTGTGCATGGAGAGGACTGGCAACTGAGTACACAGCTGGCTTTCTTAAGCAGGAGGGAGACAAAAGCTCCCAACTGCACTGAACTCCAGTTCCTGGTGAGACTCTGGGGATCCAGACTCATTTGGGGAGAAACTGGACTGTCTGGCAGCAGGCAGAACTCAAGGGCAGCTTTCTCTCAGAGGTGCTTGTAGCTATTTCCACGGGATACTGAGACACAGGGGCCTATTAGGACAGGGCTAATGTGAAACCAATGCTGTCTGCTCTGCCCTGAGACTCTGCCCCATCCAAGCTGAGCATAGAGGCTTTTGCAAGTCTTGTCTCATAAAGGCGTCTCCAACACAGAAGTTCTCCCAGCAGAGACACCTCTGATCCTCACAACCAATTGGCCTGGAGGTCAATTCCTCTCAGAAATACCAACAACAATCAAGGCTTAACTGCAAAAAGCTGTTCTCATAGCCCACAAAGGGGTGCACCAAGAGTGTCCACCTCAGGTAACTAGGGAGGCTGAGCCATTGGGCCCTAAAGGACACCTACCACATAAAGCCACTCTATCAACTCAGGGAAGCAGCCAAAATGCGGAGACAAAGAAACGGATCACAAATGAAAAAAAATGGAGGAAAGCAAATGACTGGATATAGAATTCAAATCCATGATTATAAGGTTTTTCAAGAATTTTCTAGAAAGAGCTGATGAATTTAGCTTGACCCTTGAGGATATGGAAAAGGACCAACTAGAAATGAAGCATACACTGACTGAAATAAAAAATATACAGAGATCTTACAGCTGACTGGAGGATTGCAAGGATCAAGTCAAAGATTTGAAATACAAAGAAGCAAAAAACAGCCAGAAAAGCAAAAAGAAAAAAGAAATAAAAAATATGAAGATAGTGTAAAGAGCCTCTGGGACAACTTTGAGCATATCAACATCAGAATTATGGGGGTGCCAGAAGAGGAGAGAGAGCAAGATACTGAAAACCTATTTGAAGAAATAATGACTGAAAACTTCCCCCACCTGGTGAAAGAAATAGACTTACAAGTCCAGGAAGCACACAGAATCCCAAACAAAAGGAATACAAAGAGGACCACACCAAGACACATCATAATTAAAATGCCAAGAGCAAAAGACAGAATATTAAAAGCAGCAAGAGAAAAACAGGTATCTGCAAGGGATCACCCATACGATTTTTTGTCAACTGATTTCTCAACAGAAACTATGCAGGCCAAATGGGAGTGGCAAGAAATATTCAAAGTGATGAATAGCAAGAATCTACAACCAAGGTTATTCTACCCAGCAGAGCTATTATTCAGAATTGAAGGGCAGATAAAGAGCTTCACAGATAAGAAAAAACTAAAGGAGTTCATCACCACCTAACCAGTATTATATGAAATGCTGAAGGGTATTCTTTAAGAAGAGGAAGAAGAAAAAAAAGGTAAAGATAAAAATTATGAACAACAAATACCTATTTATCAACAAGTGAATCTAAAAATCAAGTGAATAAAAAATCTGATGAACAGAATAAACTGGTGAATATAATAGAATCAGGGGCATAGAAAGGGAGTTGACTGACAATTCTCAGGGGCATAGATAGGGGTGTGGGGGTGCAGGAAGAGATTGGACAAAAGTTGTACACCTATGGATGAAGACACTGGGGGGGCAGGGAGGGTTAAGAGCAGAGGGAGGAGTGGGAACTGGGTGGAGGGAGCTTTGGGTGGGGGGAGAGGAACCATTGTAATAATCTGAACAATAAAGATTTATTAAATTTTAAAAAAGAAAACGGTCAAGATTACAACTAAAGTACTACATTCAAGAAAATATTGAGACTCATGAGCAATTGTGTGCCTTATAGAACGGACTTGTTTAATAAATTATGGCATATCCATACTGTAGAAGACTTCTCAGCTACCAAAAATGATGATTTGGGCATATGTTTATGGAAATAGCTGTTCAGGAAGTAGTAAATGGGGATAAACATACAGTGTGGAACATGATGATCCGACATCTGTGCACACTCTGTGCTCCGGGTTGTCGGTGTGGGGCCCCCTCCAAGGGAACCAAGCGTGCCCGGCTTCCTCCCGCTCACTGCCGAGCCGGGAAACTTGTCATTCCTTGTCGTAGGGTGTGCGTCTGTGCAAGGGATCCCTCTGGGGTCTTCTGAAAACGAGCGTTGTAAAAAATGCCTGGCTTAGAACAGGGAGGGAAGGGGATCAATGCATTTGGTTATAGATCGTATGTTAACTTCGTTTAACAAACGCAGAAACGGACTTTTACAACCAGGAAGTCCAGCCACAGCAGAACTACCTCCTACTTTTGTTTTTCCAGTCTTCCTCTAGGCCCGCTGGGTGTACCTTCTTTCTTCTCCCATTGAGACTCGCTCCACCCAATGAGTTTTCCTCTTTACCTTTTTATCGCCCCTCGGTGCTAAGACTTTACTATTATCTCCTGCCAAAATTTACCACCCAAAATGAGGGCCTCGTGTCCCCTCAAGTCGCTTTGAATTCAGATAGTATACTGAATTAGTAACCGGTGTGACACCCTTCTTTAGGTGATTGAATTTTCACAACTGTATTTTCTCGAAGGTGGTACTATTTGGGGAATTGCAGGACTCATAACACCCCTCCCCAAGGAGAACCCCTCCCCACAAGGACAATTCTCCCTGAATCCTGCTCCACGACATAGAATTTTTTAAAGGCTGCTTTCATATCCAAAGCTTTGTTTCTTGTGTTACAGAAAGAGTCTTACGTGGTTGTGCTTTCCCCATTTTGACAAAATGTCTGCAAATATTTTGGGAACTGGATTTTTGGGAAGAGCTACCCTCTGGCTGAACTCTGCTCGCAGAATCCATAAATACAGCGTTTCGGCCCTTCACAGCAGGACAGGTGCGAGTGTGCGCCAGAGACCGTTTCTGCTAACATCCTGCCAGGGGAAGAGCGGAGAATAACAAGGGGAAAAAACAAAGTCCCTAGTTGGCTTTCCTGTGGAGGACATCCATCAAGCTGCTGTTGACGGCTTTGTTTTTTAAATATTTGTATTGATTTCAGAAAGGAAGGGAGAGGGAGAGGGAGAG